>JAJHUR010082716.1:48956-100664 GCA_027495735.1 Lutjanus campechanus
GACATAGTTCCTCATTATAGCGGGCATCAAATTCTATAGTAGGAGTGTGTGTGATATTTACATACTACCATCATAATGAATGTGAGTTCAGGAGAGGCTTCCTGACAGCAGCCAAGACACATTTTTGACAAGTACCGCCCTCACTGGTCTATTTCACAGAACCTTGAGCAAAGTGTTGTCTTGGTAACTCAAGGTGCACCATCTCATTTGTCAGACGGGGGTCGGGGGTGTGGGTTTAGATGGGGGGAGGAACTAAGGGCCAGCCATTAAAGCCCCACTGGGAGGGCTCATGCATATTTAAGTGGGTTAGATTAAAGATTGGTCGTCTGGAAGTCGTGTGTGCCAACCAAGACCGAACCTTCTTCTGTGACATGTCATTAACCCTTTAATTGACTAATGGCTGGTGAGGTTGCAGATATGAGCTAATGTAGCCATTTCTCAATGCAAATGTTGGCAATGTGCGCACACTACGCTTCAGCGATGGGCTGTAGAAGTGATGAACACTGAAAAATGGACTTGAGGTGAAAAGGTCAAACTGAGACACTTAGATCTCTGAGCATTTTTGTTTTATCTACTATTGCAGGCAATCTGGACACTTGCAGAGTGCAATTGATTAACTAATGCTGTTTCTTTTATCTCTTATTTTTTTCTGTTTTAATTTCAGTTAATGACATTATTAACATAACTTGCATCATAACAGGTCACCAAAAAAGATAGTAGTTGAATAATCTATGATATAGGGATGCACCTATATGATCTGCTAGACTGGAATCAGACCTTTGATATTAAACTGGTATTGGTCCCACATGACCGATCCACATTAAAAATATAGATTCTTTGATTCTTTCATATTATTTTACATAAAAATGATCACAATGAATTTCATCTATTGAGGTATAGAGTAGGGTAGTGACAATATTGATTTTTTTTTAACCACAGTGAAGAAGCAATGCACTCCTGTGGGATGGCGGTTTACTGCGACTGCCCAAATAATTATGTTTTATTGGACTTTTTTAAAGGATACTGTCATAAGTGCAGCGCAATTCCTTCAAGGAATAGGGCACTACGTAATGTGTGTGAGTAATGTGCAAGGGACAGACAGTGAGCAGCAGACGGTGATGGTGCTGCTCATGGGAAAGGTTAGCAGTAAATTGTCAAGCAGTAAATGTGCAGTACAGATTACAGTGCATGAGTTTATAATCTGCACTTTGGTGGTCATCCCAGCCCTAGTATAGAGTTTAAATTTGGTCAAAATAGAGCACTGATATCAGATCTGTACTGCGTTTCATCAGACATCCTCTTGACCAAGGCTTGACACTTCAGATTTGACTCCTGGCCCTCTAAAGACTTGACCTGACACTTAAGAGCAAAAACTATGGCTCATATTTTGACCTGAGAAATTTGAGAACAATGAATAAATAAGAAAACAAAAGGCAGACTTTACTTAGCTACACACCTTTAATTAAAGCTATGCATGGGAAGAATTGTAACTAACTTGCAATGTTCCTATCAAGACTTAAGACACATTTTGGTCTTGTCCTGATTGACTTGGATGCGTCTCAAAAAGACAACGCTGTATCCTGCAAGTCTTTTTCCATCAGCTTGCACCTCTCTGTGCACTCCCGTTGCTATGATGATTTTGTGCATTTACCATAAAAAGATATTCTAATTTCAGCCAATTTTCTCCCAAATTTTCCCAAGGCAATGGCCCTCAGAAGAGCCCAGTGTGAGCCCAGGGGGGAGGCAGGGGGAAACATCAAACACACAGCCTTGTTGTGAACAGGACACAGAGTAGGAGTGGAGATATTTTTCCACCTGTCATGACTGTCTGAACGCCTGTATTTGTGACTGTCTGTCTGGCTTCAGTGGCGCTGCACATCTGAAAAAGACAACCAGCGAGCTCTGTCTTTCCATATGCCAAAGTAAATTATAGGGCTTTGTGTTTACGTGTGGGAGAGCGAGTGGGAGAGGGCGAAATTGGTCTGCCTATGTGCATAAGTATGCAAGTACAATATCTCTCACATCTCAAATCTCTTCTTAATCTTGTTATAATTGCCTGGTGAGCCTCTCTGCTATCCACCACCTTAATGCCTCCTCTTCCTCCTGACCTTGCTACTTCACATTCACCTCCACAATAATAGAAAATTTCACAGTTCATAAGGTAGAAACAAAACTTCAGAGTTAAACATCAGATAAAATCTCATACTTTCTCCCTTTGGAGTAATTGAGCCTGTGTAAGCCTTAGTAAGAGGAAAGGAAGAACATTATTTTTTTGTAGTAATAGACTCAACTGTTTATTAACTGTTTATTAATTAAGCAATAACAAAAATATTGGGCATAAAAACTTTAAACAGAAGAGCCTAGAATATAAATTTATAAATAAATGGGCTATGATCATAATCCTCTACTACATAACTTAGAGTCTACAAAGAAAGACATCTGCTCAGCCTCCAGCTCACCTAAGGCTGGCTCTACACTGTGAAACACTTTCACACAACGTAAGCTGGTTGAAACTAAGTGCAACTGAGCTGCATAATAAAAGAGAAGATTAGATGGTCTTTTGGAAGCTTCAGATCATGTCAGGTTGGTAACCTATTACGTTTTGATGAGAATAAGAGCTGTCACCTAAAATACAATCATTTATCAAGCTACAGTTGCACACCGATGTCAGAAAGTGGCAAGAGTTTTTTATTATTTTCCTTGAATCAAAGGGTAAATGCATTCACTGGAGGCTCATTGGATCAAGCTCCTTGAATACAGTGTGAAATGATCCATTGGTCTCTCTTTCAAGTAGCCAGTAGGTCATGGTTTTTCCGCCAGTATATCAAGCATTAATGCAATCCACAGCTCTCTTCCTATTCTCTGACTCAGCTTTATGAAACAAAGCAGCCAGACAGTGCCAGAAGAAAAAGCATGCAGCACATTCAAATTGATGTTATCCAGTGAGAAAATGATACATAATAAGATACAAAAATGGAAAGCCTGCTAATTTTAGTGAAATAAACTATTAAATCATGTTGCATGAGAGTTCAGTTTAATTTACAGTTCCATGCAACTGTCATCAAGTTGCATGGAAATGTTGTTTATTTTGTTTTGCTATTTGAAACCTGCAACTTATTACATGAAAGTTTTACCATACAAAGCCAGCCTAAGGTGAAGACTTTTGACAGACAAATTGCCTGTGGTAGGACAAAGAGAACACCTCCCTGAGCCTCTCTAAACAACAACAACAAAAGTCAATTTAATCAGAATGCCTGCAGTCTGAAAGATCAGCCAAATTCAGGGAAAGGTCCCCACCATCGATGACCCATGGGGACCAACCGCAGAGCCAGGAGAGAAGTGCTGCATCTCAGCCAGAACCAGCGACCCGGCTTGTATCGTCTTGCTTCAGAGCAGTAACCTCATCCTCCATCTGTATCATCCAATGTCAAAATGTCAGTCTCATAAAACATGGAGAGACAAACGTTCCCCTTGATTTCTGAAGAGTTTGATGCCAAAGTTGCTATTTTTGTTTACAAAACTTTAGTGAAATTTTTTTAATCTTCTCTTTTCCATTATTTTTTTTTTATAAACAACTGGTTGAATTTCCATAACCTGCCACTGTTGTCATCTAGATTTCTGATTCATTCATAGTTTGGTAATCTATTTCTTGCCATTTCAATCAATTCAATCATTTGGCTCACTGTATTACTCATAACTATTGTTTCTGGCACACAATCAACTGTGCACATTCTGTTATTGTTGTGTGCCGATATAATACTGTTGTTTTTATATTTTTTTACACGCTGAAAGGGTGAATAGCTGTCTAACCTCAGAGTGACTTCAGTAATTTATCCTAGCACAAACCATCACTTTGAAACAACTTAATACAAAACAATATTAGAAAACATTTCCTCAAAAAAAGAAAAAGGTAAAACTAGAGACACAAACGTAAGTTTATTTGGCGTGAATTCTTTTTATCACTTTTCCCACAATATTCTCACCATGTGTGTGAATACGTGTGTGTGTGGATGTGTTTGTTAAGTATAAAATTGAAGAGGAATGTTTGGGGACAGGAGGAAGTGCAGAGAGATGCCTGAGGAAGGGAGATAATTGGATGTGGAGATGCTTAGAAGCTGCTTTTGTTTCCATGGCGACAGACTTGTAAACACTGACCGATCCAATCTTATAGACGAGAGAGAGTAGGAAAATGGAGAAGGTTAGACAGGAGTCAATCATATAACCAGGCTGAGAGAATGGGACATAAACTCAGCCAGACAGTCAGACAAATACATGCAAAAACATTAACAGACACATGCACACACGCACACACACCTTTTCTGTGGCCAGATAGGGACTTTGTGCTGGGGGACAGTGTTGTTCCAGAGAGATTATGAGGTACATGGGTGGCACAGATCCCATCAGGGCCTTAGGCATGCAGGCTAAAGTCAGTCAAGTCACTAACACCTATGCAACGCCCAGGGGAGCACAGACAGAATTACATTCGCCACATTCAATCTCTGAGCAGGGCCTCGAGATGCATGTGTTTCATGGAAATAATGTAGAAATGGGAAAACAATGAAATTGAGGAGATTATGCTTTTTCTCTCCAGCCTCATCAAAATTCTGCTCCCACTGGACCTATGCAAGCATTTTCAGAGATGCTACCTTTAAGTGGTAACCTTGTTTCTGGATACCGAGGAACATTCCTAATTCAAACCCTTCGGGGATAGAGGCCACTCAATTCAGTAAAATGGAATATACTGAAATAGCATTGCATTTTATATTCATAATATTGAACATGCTGCGCACGCTTTCCAACATCACGGCTCCTGGAAAACAAACATTTCTACCACAATCTGTTGGTGCACAGATATGTCAAGCCCGTCTAAAACCAAAGGACAAATCAACTCATTTCAAAGGGTCAGCTCACTTATAATGCCCCAACAATATTTATTTTTCTGTCATTTCCTAGTAAAATATATCCCTTAAGACTATAAATCCCTTGAGGGGTTTGCTAAAGTTTCAAAATATCTGTTTACAAAACTCCCATGTTGTGGAATTTTTATATAGCTGAATGAAGAGAGGTTGTCCCTCATTGACAGCAGGATTTCATACTGTACCACCTACAGTACAGGGACACTGCTGTTTGTTATCACTATTTTATAAATTTCACATTTTATATTTGAATAATGCATACTGTTTTCTTATCACTTTAACTGCTAATGCGCTCTAGTTGACATAGTGTTAGGGGACTATGGTTCCAGCACGTCATTGAGCCATGATTTCAGGCCTGCCCCAAAAAAGGAACAGAACAGAAACAGTCTCCACAATTCAGTACAACGTAGTTAACAGTCTTTTCACATTTTCAGCAACTATCTTCTAATGTCTCTTGTCTCTTTAAGACAAAAAATCCTCTCAAGTTGAGGCCAGTGGTCTAAAGTGAATCATTTTTGTGAGGGTTCGTGACATGAAAAATTTGGAAACACCTCGTCTAACATTTAATAATGTTACCCTGTAACCTGGCTGGTTTTTGTGCCATTGTCCATAAACATGCCCAGCCTATATACAGTGTCACCACTTTATTGAATCTATAAGCACTCTGTTTGGCACTGCTCAGAAACTAACCAGATGGCAGGCAGCAATGAGTTTACTCGTAGTATGAATGCTTATATAAAAAAATTACAGTTTTACAACGTGACTGCACAGCTGTTTTAAACACGATGTTCGTCCATCCCCATAGTAATGTTGTATTGTCATGATTCTAGCTTATTTTACGTGCATCAAACTTTAAAAAAATCTTCCATGTTTCCTTATAGCCTGTAAAATGAGAACACATCTATATGGAATACATACATCTACTCTCTGAGGCTGTGCATGTGTGTGTATGTGTGTGTGTGTGTGTGTGGTAATGGAAAGCCGAACATCATCTCAATGTGTCCCTTCCATCTGTCGCCTGGCGAATCACTGAGTCCAAGGGCCGTGATCCAGCCCCCCAATATGTGGTATTGCTGGAGGGAGTGAGGAGGGGTGGGTCAACATCCATGTCACACTAATGGACATGGGGCCCATGACCGGGTTGTTGTGTGTCTGATTTTCTTCATGTATGAGTGAATGAGTGAATGAAAGCATTCATAACTGCAGGCACTGTTATTGTCAGCGGGTCTCCCGGAACAGGCCATGACCTCTGGAGTTTTTCTGACAGACAGATGGACAGAGCGACACCGGCAGCAAGACAGACACTTTCCTCACCCCGTAGCAGAGGTCATTAACTGGGACAGTGATCCACAACAGCAGTCATTACTGTTGGAACTGTGATCCCCAGTACTGACATGCCATAATGTCCAGGCTGGGTATGGCTGCGTCAATAAGACAGAATGACCCGTTTCAATGGTCATTACATAGAAGCCAACGGGTCAGTGACTTTGGGGACGGATGGAGGGAGACTGTGAGGGAGTCTGAGGAACAGAGGGCAGCAGACATATTGTCCTCGTCTGTAATTACAGGGCTATGTCCATTCAATCATGCAATTGGTCGCTCAGCAAATGTGTCTGACTGCACATGTAGCTGTGTTTGTAAGTTGCCGCGTGTGTAATTCTGTGTATGTTTGTGGCTTTGTGCCCCGATTACTGCATGTGTCAGCTACTAGCAGTGGAACATAACTGAGTACTTTCATTGAAGAACTGTGATTATAACTTTGAGGTATTTGTATTTTATGTTTCCATTTTATGCTACTTGATACACTTCAGTGGAAAATGTGAAAGTTATTTTGCAGATCATGATTTTGCATACCGGGGTATGTACCAAAACCCAAGATTATAAATGCTGCTGTCTTACACAATAGATTAAACTAGTCAACAGTGGTAATTTTGACAAGAATTCTTTAATTTAGTTCCTTACTGAAAATTGACGTTTCTAAGTTACAGTCACATTTTAATTTGGTTTTTGTTTTGTTTTGTTTTGTTTAGCCAAGATTTTGTCAGTTTTAAATTTAGTCAAATTTTAGTCAATGTTTGAATCATAATTTTCTCAAACACATACTATGATGGATTTTCCTGAAGGATATTTCTCTCGGCTGTAAAATTTCCAATGAGAAGTAAACAGACCTTGAACTATGCGTTTAGTTAACTAGGCTGAGAACATCAATACCGATGCGTCATTTTGGTTATCAGACTCTGATCATGATTATTACCTGACAAAACAGACTTTTTATTATTTAAAATATGTAAACCGTGTTATTAAGGCAGACAAGCATTATCTGAGAAACATGTTTATTCACTTTTAATGGAACTAAAATTAATACTGAAATATATTAAATGTTTTCCAAATGAGTTAGTCTCTGTTTATGAGTTGTAGGAAATCAAATTATCTTTTAGAAAGAGTAGATGTTTAGCTTGGCTCTGTTAAAATTAAAAATATGCTATGAATCCACACAGAACTTTATATTAAACTTAGTTCGAAAAGGTAAGACACGACGGGACGGTGTGTTTTCAGGCGTCTTTTCAAATTGTTTTTTTCTGCACATCATTTATACACAAGCTGCCCCCTCCTCTTTGGGACAATACATTTAGTCTTTCTTTTGTTTTGAAGAAAAGAGGAAAATGTCTTTTTCTTTTTCTTTCAACCTGACAGGCTGCTTTTGAAGATGAGGAACGCATTTTAAACTTAAACTAGATTTATTAATGATTTGAGATGGCTTATTACTGTAATCTTCTACTTCAGCTTTATTTTACTCCTCAGGGCATACTGAACAGATTCAGATATTTTTTTTTGTAATTTTACTTGTCAATATTTTTTTCATCAAACTTGGTCATGACAGAAGGTCATCAATGAATACTTATCAAGATCTCTGGCAGCTATAGCTGTTAAAAGTTGCTTACATGTTAATGCATCATTAGTAATAGTGTGACACATAATATAACAATGGTGGGGGTCACTTATGGGTACTTTTCTAGAATATACTTATGTACTTTTGCAGAACATATTCACATATTTTTGCTTGAGTAAAACTTATAATAACACAGCATTTTCACATTGTGGTTTTGCTTCTTTTACTTTAGGACATGAATTCTTATTCCACTACTGCTGGCTACTTAACATTCATGGCAATTTCCATTGTGACTAATCCTATATTATAAAACTGTGGAGCCCGAAGTCTGGCTCATACTGAGCAGCATGCAGTCAGCTGCCTGACTTTCCATCTGTTCATCAGATCCTTTCCTCAATTGTTTTGGTGGTGCTCAGAATTTGATTGCAACCTCTTAGCGCGCTAGTTTTTACGTGTTTATTCCAGCTGTTCCAATCTGATAGGCAGCTGGTCTTTGTGTGTTTATCTAAGGTGTGCCTGTGCATTCTTGTGTTCATGACAATGTGCGTGCTTGAGTTTATGTCTGTGGATGTGTATATGACAGGGCAGTGAAAAGACGCAGAGTGAGCACAGCATTTGTTGTTAGTGACAGACCCACGAACAACAAGCTGAATAGTGAAACACATGGCTGATTGAGCTGAAGATGGCAATTAGGAAAGAGGATGTGACAACAATGCCATCACTCCTCAGATATTCTGCTCAAATTCTTTTAAAAATAACATATTTGGGACAGAGCAGTGTATCGGTTAACAGCACAAAGGGGCCATGGCTCTGCAGATAGTGAAAATTAAGCTGCTGCCAGAGCCTTGAAGATGAGCTCAGGGAGAAAGAAAAACACCATGAGAAGAATTCTGAAGCACCCTCACAGTGTTGAAATGCAAAAGCTGACTAATAGCATTACATGGTTTCACTGCAACAGGCAAAGAAGGAGAACTTTGACAGCCAATGAAAAACAAACTCGCCTCATGAGATACAGGCTTGTAAACAGGCTTTTGTGCACCAGATTTGTACGACTGAGGATGTGCCACTTAACGCTTAGTGCAGGTGTAGGTTGGAGTTTACATACATTGAGCAAAAGAGGGACCTAAAGCGTAGCTGCTGCAGTAGCTCAAGCTGCTGCCCTTTGGCTCATTTTGACTAAAGTGGCCTTCTGGATAAAACAAATTATAGTTATTATAATTACTACCACTGTTGTGGCCACTGCCATTGCTGAGGAACATATTTTTTCCCCTGTGCACTTTCTTTGAGTGTATCATGATGAAGGTGATTTACTCAGCGGTTTTGGATAGGTTCCATGTCTGTATTGTAATGATTCATCTTTATAAATCTTATAATGCAGTGATTATCACTTGGCAGACAACAGGCTACATCTGGGCTGCCAAAGCTTCTCATGTGGTCAACAGAATGGCCACTAGGGATGGGTATCAGGATCTTTTCAATACTGATATTGACTTATATACTTATACTTATATTTCAGGACTGCATTCTGCAATTACCTTTCTGGAATTACAGACTTCAACCATCATTCTGCAGTGAACTGCCTCCTTGGTCAAGGTCTGCGAGTATTTATTTAAGTACCTAGTTATAATTATGGATTTTTCCCATGTTTGAGGAGTACTCACGTGGATGTAGGCTAATGAAAATACTATTAATTTTGTAAGAACTACAGAAATACATCTATATCTATATATATGGGGAAACTTTCATTGCTTTTATGTCTTTAGAATATTAATCCCCATTCTATGGTACTTGTATTGTCTCCATTCTACACCTGTAAAGACCATTTCTTTTATAGTTGCTGATCATTGCAAAAGGCAAATCATTGTCCAGTTTTTTTTTAATGAAGCTTCACACTGGGTGCTTCGCATTGATCAATGTGACTGAGGGTCCCCTTCAAAAAAGAACAAAAAAGAAAAAAAAATGGATCGCTGCCCCTGACAATGTCACTGACACCCCTGATGCAGAACATAGACAGTACAGAGAATTTTACAGCTATGTTAACATCCCCCAACTCGTCTTTTCATATGCCAAGTATGTTTTATCACATCCTGAAACCCAATTAAAATAAAGTATGTAAGTTCAAATCAGCATGTGTGTCCAGGGGAAAGCCAGCCACTCTCGATGAAATGATTTCATCTGACAAAAGCATTCTACTGAATTCCAGCAGCACATTTTCTCAATGGTTATAATTTCTCTCCCTTGCTATTTCATGAAAATATATCATCATTTTATAGCAGCTCCTAATGTTGAATTAAATTCCTCACTTATGATAGCCGGCCATATCTTCAGTCTCAGGAGAAATTTACCACATTTTGTTACTTTCCAAGATCTTAAACATATAATTAATTCAATTTCCTTGTCAGGGTCTTTTCTTCTCTTTAATTAATGACATATCTTGAGCTCCGTAAGAAGGGACGCTTCGTCTTGTGACAAGTCATCGTCAGAATTATGACAGGCGCTGGCAACACACCAACAGAGAAGCATGATGAAAAAGAATCCAAACCTTATTGGATGAAATGACAAGATAACATAATTGACAAATGATTTCCCTTTGCATGCATATAATTTAATTGTTTCTGGACGGTGGTTTGGTTTAGTTCCGTCTGGTCTAATGAGATATACACAAAGAGTGATTAGCATCACTCGCTGTACAACCACGCTGAGCTTTTTATGAATTCATTTTACACAACAGCTCTCCTCTTATTGCTCACATTTAGTTAAACTGACAATCATTAACGCAACAGAGAAGTTCAAAATCTTCTTCTGACCTTGACTTCTGCCCAGGCTTGGGGAGTAACTGAATACATGTGACACAATTACGTACTTAAGATAACTGTAATTCATTACAGTTGCAGAAGAAAGACGTAGCCTAATCAGATTACAAATGCATTTCGTAAAGATGAGGATCATTAGCAGGATTACAATTTAAAATACATTTTAAAATAAAGAACACTATACAATGTGCACATATTACAACACTTTTGAGTCTCACAACACCTCCCTGGTCTCAGGGAAACCAGCTAATCTTATGGTCAATACATTATCATGGCCTCTAGTATTTTCTGGCTGGAAATTTCTCCATTATTTTGTCTTTTGAATCAGAAAAGAGGAACAACATTACAGTACAGTGCAAGTTTTACTCTCAGCTGTGAAAATACTAATGAATCCAAGAACACAATGTCTAGTTTTAAGGAAAGAGCAACCTCTAACATTAGCTACACAAACGAACCACTAATATTAGCTTCACAGACCAGTGCTATCGTTAGCTACAAAGAACAACCACTGATGTTAGCACAGACCAACTGCTAATGTTATTCGCACAGGCCAACTGCTAATATTAAGTACACAAAAATTCAGTTAGTTTGCTAACCTGTCAATACCACAGCTACTAGTACTACAAAACATTTTGCAACTGTAGGTGGTGATGCTGGTGACCAGGATGGTGTGTGGGAATGAGTTTATGTCAGTTTGAGTGTTAAATGTGAATAGCATACATACATTTAAATATACATACTACTGTTTTAGCTGGACCAACAATAAACTTAACAAACATAAAACATTCTATCATTTTGACCATATTTGGTATTAAGGTAATCTAAAACAGAAGGCAATCAAGTTACATTACTTTCATACTGTGATTCTTAGATAAGGTTACTGACTACATTTTTTAACAGGTAATTAGTAATTGTATGGGAATACATTTTTAAAGTAACCTTTCAAAACCTGCTCCTGCCTGACTAAAATCTGTGTTTTTGTCTCTTCTCCTGTGTCTCCAATAAAAATGTCTCTGCACAACTTAATATTCTCACTCTCCCATAAACACGGTTTTTGTCGAGAAATAACTCTCCTCTAAAAGTCAATCATGGCAATTAGACAGAAGTAGCCCGCTCTATGAATTTATCCACACATTGATGTATTCATTGACTAGGGCCAAGGATGGTAATTAAAGGTTCTTAGTGGAGTGGTCCGGGGTAATCTGGGGCCAGTTAAAAGCCTTAACGCCCTGCACTGTGGGGCTTAATTGGTACTGTGCCATTTATATGATTAATAACCAACCAAGGTCTGCCACCTAAAAAGCACGCTTTACTCTTGGCAATTCATTAGAATAGAGGGTACTCTGGACTCTAATGAAAAGAAAATGTGTTGATACAATAGCCTTGTTAATTTCCAGAGATCATATTTGCTGTGATCCTATTTGCCGATTATCAATCAATTTCATTGCTATCTTGCCTTGGGGGCATGGAGGCAATGTACTGTTTTATGGTGATACTTGCTTATTTGTAATTCTGCTGATGGACAAAGGAATCGTTTGGGGCTGCCATTAGGCACACAAAGCAATGTGGAATAGCATTCTGAGGGAAATTAAAGAGACATGGGAGAATAGAAAATGTTAATGGCTGTCTTATAAATGGAGTGGCCTTAAGTCCAGAATTATTTGTTTTCCATGTTTTATTGTGTTGTGTGTGTGTGTATGTGTGGCAGAATATATAAATAAATATAATGTGATTGTACTGAGTGAGCTCTTCTTGCTGACATCCTGGAAAAATAACACAAAGAAATTGTGCCAGCAAAAATGTAACAATTTCAAATTTTACCTGAAGATGTTCAGAAGATTGCTATTTATACTTTATATTTTATTTTATAGACAAGAAAAGGGGGGAGAAAGTAAGCAGGGACATGCAGCAAAGGCCCAGGGCTGGACTAAAACCTGGGCTGCTGCGCTAAGGACTCAGCCTGGATAATATGGTACGCACTCTACCAGGTGAGCTACAGGGGTGCCCCTTAGATTTGTCAAAACAAGTAGCCACAAAGACTGTCTACATTTTAAATTAATAAACCTTACTTCCACATCATGTCATAGGCCAAAAATGCCTTCTAGTGGTCAGCTTCATAACAATATGACCACAACTCTCACATTAAAGCTAGGTTTAATACTGTATTTTGAGCATATTTTTTATATTTGTTGAAATGCTCTGACAAAAAAAGGGAAAATAAATATGTGGTCGTCACAGGATTATACTGTACAGTAATAAGCCCATCCAATAATTTCATTCAGCCTACCTGCCTGGCTGTTGACCTACACACACACTGCACTCGTGCACTTGCACATGACCAAAGTCTTCCACAAGTCTCGGCAAATATATCGCTAAAGCTCTAGCAAGGTAGTCGAACAAGAATGGCAGAGAAAGTGAAGCCAAATTTCCGAATACTTGCAGCTGTGAGAACTAACATTGCGTTTAAGTTAAGTTTAAGTTCATTATGATAATGTTAGGTGTAAACTTTGATGAGAATGGGACATGAGGTAGTTAGATACAGTTAGCGATGGTAAGGATGCACTGCGACCTTCTCCCCAACACTGTCTCCTGCATCAGTAGTCAGGAAGTGTGTGTTCAGTTGTTTTGAGGGGAGGCCTGAAGGAGGAAAGTCAGTTTTTTTTTTTTGGTTGGATGCTTTCAATATCTAGTTTACTCCTGCCGTTTTCTCCACATGATAAGAAATTTGTCTTGGGCTCAACATGAGAGAGAGGCAAAGCACAGCGTGATACATCACAGCTAAGCTAATTTTGGCATTGAATTTAAGTTTGTAAACTGTATGATTTACAAATATTGTAGCCCAATCTGATAGCTGACCTTTCAGCATGCATTTTGTTTACTTGTGAGTTCTTGGCTTTTATTGTTGTGATATATAGTTCAGGGAACTTTGAAACACTTTTCTTCCATCATTCTCCGTTGTGTCTAGAAGGGAACGCATGGTTTGTGAACTTCTCGCAAGATTTGTATTTGCACATTGTACAAACGTTAAATGAAATATCTTTTGCATGTCTGAAGTTCCCCTCAAGACTTGACCCTACACTTTGAAAGATCAGCAGCAAACAAGGTCTAGAACTAGAAATTGAACTAGAAATGGATTTTTTCTTACTTGGTTACTCGCAGTCACAGTATCAAAAGTTGAGTCAACGCCTCTCAAAAACAAAAATTTACCTTCATCAAAGAAGGATTTATTGCAGGACTATTTAGACTGCATTGGTTTTAGCTAGGTGTACTTAATAAACTGATTGCAGCAATTTTTCTACAAACAGAAATTATGCTACCAAAATCATTTAAAAGTTGGTATCATAAAATTCTATCACATAATGGACTTAGGTATTAAGGCTACCACAGCTGTAATAAATACCCAAGTCTGAGTGTGAGATGCCCTTATTTAATTATTTTACACACACTTTTCATGCTTTCATGACTTACAATCCACCTGTATGACGAAACATTTTGTTAGAATAAATGCCAACAAAGTGAGGTGACAAGTGCAGAAGGGCATTAAACAGATAAAGTGTCAAGTGCAGAAGAGCCTTGGCATAATAACTAACAAATGACTTCAACACTATTCCCATAACTAAAAATCCTAGCTAAAAGCGACAGATTCTTTTTCTATATCACCGCAAACACTAATTACCTCAGAAAATTACATAATGCTTCCACTCAAACATATCAGAGCTGGTAAAAAGATGAGCCAACAAACAGAAGATCAAACTATTCTCTATGGCTGACATTAATGACTCGTATTATCTTCATGATTTTATGAAATTGTAATATAATATTTCAATTTTATAAACAGAACAGAGAATAGAGAAAATACAGTACACTCTTTTTCTGAATAAATATCTGCAGTTCTATTTTCTTAAATCAAAATTAAGTCATGGTGTGAAGGGCATTAGTGATATAATCCCGGGAAGCAGTAATTAAGAAACCACGGGACAACGTTCAGCCTTAATTGTGTCTTCTATTGATATACTGCTGCAATAATGAAAATATTATATTTGGTGTAACATTCATGGTTATGGTGGCTGGCTGACTTTGTAATTAAGGCTTAATTAACTCATCGAGATTGAGTAATGTGTCACAGTGGTGATGTGTGTGTGTGTGTGTGTGTGTGTGTGTGTGTGTGTGTCTGTGTGTGTGCGCGCATTTGTGTGTGCGTTGGCATCCAGTAGAGATCATTATCTCAAAATGTCATCATCTCAGGCCAGAATCTGATGGTTGTGTGTTTGAGTGTGAGCAGAACTGGTAAAAACATGATCAAACACACACACACACCACAGCTGACCACTCACTTGCCTCCACTCGAGTATACAGTATAATCACAACTCTACAGTCTTTGTGGAGCGGACCTCGTCCAGCGGTGGAGGGGTGGGGGTGCAGTTGCTACTTATCAGCCCGACCACGTCTGCCTACTCGACCGTCTTTAGCGTGTTTCGTCATTCTGCTGCGATGCAAAGCTCTGCGAGGGGAAATCAACTTCAATCAGTCACGCTTTCCTGCTGTGTCGGGGAAGAGAGTCTACACCTCTCAGTTTTGATGAACAAGGACGCGGATGTGTGATTTTGGAGTAAAGAGCCAAGTTCTAGGGCCTTGGATTGTGTCCAGCTGTCACCTTTCCATCAAAGGTGGAGATGTACGCACACGCGCCCACTGCTTATCACTTCTCGTGAGGAACGGCGGCAAATTGGATTTTTTATATTATCATAAATGGGCTGATTTTTAGGGCTGTTCCACTCGTAACATATATTTTCCTCAAGCTCAATTGATATTTGTGAGTGTGTATTTACAGTACGCCTTTCTGAATTTACATGTCAGTGTGCTCTAGGTGTGTGTGAAGCAGCATTTGTATGTGTGTCAGCTGTAGACAATTTTATATCCTATTTCCTCCAACTATAGGTAAGGCCTTGGTGTCTAAAGAACTCCAATTACCAAGACCTTTCCTTATCTCTGTCTATTCTCAACCCACACATGCCATCAACAATCATCAGACCTTAATGAATTCAGCCACGTTATTTGCCGGGTTTAATGACCTGAGACCTCGGTTCTCTCTATGAACAAGCCAGACCTATAGGACAGTCCCACTTAAAAAAGCAATTACAAAGCGTGTACAAATCCTCATTTCCCATATTACATCCTACTCTGTTTCTCTATCTGAGCAAAGAGCTTTAATGAAACTAAATATCTACAATTGATGAGCTCTGGATGCACAATACTGACACACAGGCTGCACAGGAAATAACCAATCACTAGCGTGGCTGTGCCACTGCATATGAGGAAAAGCAGACAGGTTACAGTAAACACATGTAGAAAAGAGAGCACTTACACCCTGCATATGGTAACTGTTAAGTTCTGTCAATGCAATGCAATCTCCAAAATCATTTTCTGGTCATTTTCAATGTCTTAAAACCAATATGATGTTATCTGCAGAACTTAAAAGCACAATGTAGGGCTTTTATATAAACAAAGGCACAGTGTTACTCGTCAGAATACATCATGGCCCCTTTTCGATACCTATGTGAAGGCTCAGCTTGACTCTGTTTGACTTGGCGTAGCAGGGCATTTGCATTTTCATACAACAGGGCTAATTCTGTGCTGATACCACAGTTGTTTTTTTCTTGTGGTACTTTATTACGTTCGTGTTTTCGTTTGTGCCAGAGAAACCAAGAAATCTTCATTACTAAAAACATGGCACCCTGTCAGCCATGGCACTTTGTCAGCCTGCCAGTGGCTTCTTCTCCAAAACAGCAGCTGCTCGCTACTGTTCTCTTAGTCCAACCGCAAATAACCAACAAAACATTTAGAAACCAAAAAATTGTCTGACACATCTGTAAAGGCCATCTCATTTGCCAGTAGCAGTAGCAATAGCAGTAAACAAGGCTGATACCGATCTTCAACAAATCGGTCCGTACTATTGATCCCTGCCATTTGTAAAAACATTGCTCAAACCACTGCTAGTGGTCAAAAACTTCACAGGGTACTTTTAAGTGTATGAAAATGTGACTTTAAATTTCTTTAACTGAAAATGAACCACTTGTTTCATATCTTATGCTGCTCAGATCTGTTCTTACAACACTTTGACTATAATCTGTCCTGTGTAGTACATCAGGTCCTCTCCCCTGCTGCTTTATCTGTTTCTGTACATATACAAGAAAAATAACCCATCTGTGAGTGAACCTCCCATTCAGCACTGTATTTTCATTCCTTTGTTGTTAGATAGAATATTTTGCAAAGATTCCACTCAAAATATATCAATATTTATCACAATGATACCAGCATAAAATTTAAGTGAGCTGGTATCTAAAGTATTTTGTGCTTTTACAAAAGTTTTGCAAGGTGTTATTTCAGATAAAACTGTTCCTTTACAGAAATGTCAAATCTCAGGGTCGCTAGGCTCTTTTGGTGGATAAAGGGCCAATAAAAGAGAGCCAGAGGAGGCATAACACCAAGACTGCTACTGGCAGAAGGAAAAGTGTCTTAATGAGACCAAAAGGCAGTAATGATGGTGACCAAGGATACAGAGAACACAGACAGAGCAATGAGGAAGGATAGTGATGGAAAAGGGAATAGAAAGATATAAATTAGACTACGATAGGCGAAGAAACAGAGCAGTGAGGAGGTGAGAAATAACAGTAGAGACAGAAGAGAATGAGAAGAAGAGGCAGAAAGAGATGGAAGGAAGATTAGGTACAGAGCTGAGAGGGAGAAAGAAAGAAAGAAAGAAAGAGGGAGAGGAGGAGGATGAGAGCTGCTCATAATGGATTGATTCTCACATTTCTTTGAGGGCCTGTTCTTCCTGTCTCCTTCCAGATGAATGGTAATTGCCCCGCCGGCTTTAATCATGTGTTGAATTGGCAAAAAAACAGGAGGAAAGCGCTTCTACGGCAATTGAGAATCGATCGCTCTGGAAGTCGACCTATTGCTACTCTGCTTTATCCCCCATCACACACTCTGCACGCTCTCTCTTACACACACACACACACACACATGCACAGACTAACATGTGCACATCCATGTCAGGGCAAATGACAGAAGCACTAATTACAGTGATGGCTAGGTGGAAAAGAGGACAAAAAATGAGGCAGGGAGGAGTGGAGGATAGGAGAAAAATGGAGGAGGTGAGAGAGTTGAACAGTGGGATGCCAGCTCCCATCTTGGCCTCAGAGTGTCAGCTGTGGCAGCAGACTGAGAGGAGGATAATTGTTTCATCAAGGGTGTGATTGCCATCACTTCCCTTATTCTCCACGAACAAAGCACCTTTTAACATTTGTATCTCATTTTAACTTCATGGTTGCAGTCTGACAAGCCGATACATCGCAGCCTTTTATCCTGCTCATCAATACACATGAAGCTTGTAAGTGGCAAACATACGTTGTGCTATATAGAGCCAGTATTATATCTGACTGAGAGCAGGCACTCCACAGAGCAGGAACAATCAAAATATCTGAAATTGTGGAGCTCCTGCACCCAGATACAACATTCAGCTTGGATTTTTCCCCATACCGAACAAATATCTACTTCTAAAAACATAAATAGTTATATCAAATATTGCAATACCACAATAAAAAAAGTGTTAATATTGTACCAGACTGTGACAATATCTTAATGATCTTATTTTATTATTTTTTATTTTATTCCATAAAACGATATCTACTGATTTGTTTTACAATTGAACAAACATTATTCAAGCTTTGATTGCCAAAGACAATTCATGCCTAGGTCATGCCCCCCCACCCCGACACCAAACAGGAGTGCAAGACGAGTGCAACATTACACTTTGCCGCTGAGAAGCGTTGGCGAGTCCTACACTGCAAGTTGATCAACTGTTTTATGTCAGTGTAACCTGATATCCTGAAAAAAAAAAAAACACTGCTCTGAAAATACACACTGGAGTGGAGTTACAGATTTCTCCTACAAGAACACTGCAGTATACCAAGAACTTAATTGGAAGTCAGAGAACTATGAAAAATGAATAAAGAAAGAAATAATCCTAACACCAACTGCAACAAATAATATGCCTATTATTTCCCAGATCTGCATTTCTGTTGTCTTGAAATTAAAGTTTGTCTGAAACCAGGATGTTTCAAACGGTTTTTATAAATGAATACTGTTGTTAATAACTTGATATCACACAGAGAAACAGACCTCCAAAAATCTGGAGGCTCTGTTTGACAGCCAGTGACAGAAAAACTCTCAGACATGGCCAACTTTACTGAGCCAACCAAAACCATCCACACGCTAGTTGGGTTTTCCTGGTTGTTCAGCGTTAACAGGAAATTAATACACTGCTGGCCGCTGATTGATTTTGTTGCTTGCAGAATGAATGAAACCTTTTCATTGTAAGTACTATTTAAACAAAAAGCAGCACAAAGTCAATGAGGTTTATTAGGATTTGATTTCTTTACCCTCCCATTCTTTGACCTTTAAAGGTCACTTCCAGCGTGATGGAAGATTTTGCTCATGTCTGCTGTTCCCTAACATCATTATGGTGTTTCCCAGTGCTTTGATTGTGATTTGTTGAGATATTTAATACATGTACATTTCTGATAAAGGGCTTTAAAGCAAACTCGATCATGGTTAAGAAGATAACTAGATTTTATTGTGTTTTGTACGTGCTGTAATTCTGCAGGGTTAAGCTTTAATTGTAGCTGTTCTGTGTAGCTGACAAAGTCCTCCCACTTTGGTTTATTTTTTGGCATTTCAGGGTTTGGGAATTGTGGGAAAAACAGCTGAACAGGGTGTGATGGAACTTTACAGTTGGGTGAAAATGAAACCTTGAAAAAGAGTATATATGTATATTTGGCTTTATTTTTTGAAAGGACAGGTGAAGATGAATAAGAAATGTTGAGAGAAAGCAGACAACATGCAGCACAGGGCCAAATTGAACCGAGGTTACAGCGATAATGACTCAGCTTTAGCACATGGGGGCGCACGCTCTAAGTGAGGTACCAGAATGCAGCAAATTAAACCATTTTTGTAACAGAATTACTGTTTGAGTAATTTTTCGAACAAACATGGCAAACATTCACCTATTTCAGTGGCTTAGACGTGAGGATTTGCCATTGTTCTTTGCCATATGATATGCAATTGAATATTTTCAGTATTTTATCAAACCACTTCATCACAAGTAAATCTCACATCTCACAGTGTCCCTAAAGTGCAGGTTAATATTTAAGGAACAACTTTCAAAAAGCACTGGTTCAAAGCCTGGTCATGACTTTCTTTCTCTCTTTCTTTCCACTGCCAACATCACATTAACAATGATGGATTACTGTACTTTTGCAACCAGCTTTCTGTGCTATCTGTAATTGTAAATGTTTTTTTGTTTTTTTTTTGTTTGACTTAATCATGGCCACACTTGGCAACCACAAGACCACAAAATGAAGGAGGCTCTCGATACCAAAAAAGTTTTAAAGGTGACAACAAAATCATAGGTTTACTGCAACAGCATTTTAATGTTGAATATTTTTAATTTTACTTTTTATTCTAAGGAAAGAATACAGAATAACAACAGACTTTTAGAGTCATATAAGGCATATACATGCTGTACAGTGTCAGAAACCCATTGTGATAATGCAAAGGGAAAAAAAGTCGTGAAAAAATCGTGAAAAATACGGAAGAATTTTGATCCAAGGAGGAAAGAGGAGAGAGAAAAGAGAAAGCCGGGAGTATCCTGGGAAAATTGGGGGATTGGCAAGTATGGTCATGGAACTTGCATGTAACAGAATTTACAAAGTTTACAAAGCTTTACAAAGCTTGAAAGCAGGTCTGCAGCATGTCCATGCTGGTGTACGCCTGCAGTGTGCTGAGTAGGTGGAGTTTTCAAACTGTTAAAACAGTGTTTCGGCCAGTGCGTATGCCGAGTGCCGAAAGCAGCATATATACGTACAGTACCTCGACCACATAGCCCATACAAACACAAACAAATCAAGGGAGATATATAAGACAAGAACTGATGAATGTTATACACGTGTACATAAAATCAGATTGTGAAAATTACTGTCCATACTGGGAACTATTTGTCAACTGGGAGAGCACCATTGCTTTTGTACTTTGGGCTGACGTTGTTTGTTTTGTCAGCTGACAATTACGTGGTTGCTGCCGCTGACTGACAGATTATACTCCATTTAAACGGTTTTCCCAGCCCTCGCCATTAACCGTTAAGCACTGCACCGGTGCACTGAAATGGATCAGACCAAATCTGTGTGTGTGTGGACCATTCCCCTCCAAGCATGTAGGAGCACCGATGGTGGCCACAAAAAAATGAGAATGGCCCTCTCTAGAGCTGCTGTTTAGTTTGTTGGTTCTGGGCTACTCTAGAACATGTCAGACTCCCTCTGTAGATGTTAAGGACTCATTCTACGGTAACAAAAACAATCATTCTTTTTTTCCAGTGACTATACACTAATAAAAACATTTCTGCCATATAATTCCAATAGATCCTTCCTAAGTTTTATATACTGAACCTTTAAGTGCACTGTAATGCAGATTTTGCAAAACATTGTGTGGTTAAATAATTAATCAACGTGTCCATTCAAGAGATTGGCTTTGTCTGTGCATGGGAACTATCAAGCCTTATCATGGCACAGACACTCATCTCCTCCTATCTGATGAGGATATTAAAGTCTTCTATTATTCCTCTCCCTTTTATGAACATGTCCCTGTTAGCATTAATTACCCCTTGCAATCAGGGGCCCCTCCAGGGTCATGGCCCCTTATCAGAGTGGTTGAGTGGTTGGATAGAGGAGGGTGGGGGTGGTTTTACAGAGGGCTGGGGGTTGGTGGTGGCAGGTCAGTTCATCCATTTACACTACATTAGTCTCTGTTGTTGATTTATGGGTGTCAGCACTTCTGCCAGACTATCGCCATGTGGTTACCTGCTCTAGAGACAGGTTCTGAGAGGGGAAAGGGCTAGATTGGACATGTAAGAGAGCGTCCCCTGAAATGGAAAAGTCCATGTTTCACCAATAGAGACTGATGGACAAGGTGTGACACTGAGACCCATCCACTTAACGGGCACTAATGGCTGTACCAGATTACCTGTCGAAGCCGACCCGTCGCCGTCCCAAATCACCATCTCAAATTGATAGTGCCGGCAGTGCCACAGAAAAAGAGCTCTGATCAGCCTGCTCTCACCCTCACATCTGATGGCCTCCCCTCCTGTATTAGAAACGCCATTTTCCCACCGGTGGGTTTCAAATTGAGTTTGGGCATGCTTAATATTCCACTCCTTTGATACCTATGGGCTGCGTGTGGGTGGTGTGTGACATTATTCATCATTTAAGTATAGAATATTAGATTGTGTCACTCGTTCCAACTTCATAATGCCACACGGCAAGACAGCAGGTCATAAATCTAGAGACAGACCACCGGTAATTTATCACTTCTCCGAGACAAACAAGAGTGAGATGAGCAAGTTCTTCACAAAGTTTGAAAGATTGAAGAATTGGAAGATGGGATGTTTTTTTTTTCTCAAGCGGAGGGATAAGTGCATTGGCTCCATTGCCTCGAGATATTCTCAGCTTGGAGTGCTGTGACGCAATTTAACAACTGTGAAATCAACTTTCAAGCACACAGAGCCTCGAGCCATTATTAGAGGCACCCCCTACTAAAGGTATCACACCTAAGTGCTGTATTATTGTGGAGCTGTTTCTTTCCATCAGTGCACATACATTGCAGCATTTCCTGTGAAGAAATCTCTCATGTGAAAGGTTTTTATAACCATGGGAAAAAATAAAAAAGAAAGCTGGTGACTTTTCAGGGACAAAAAGTTCATCCTTCACAAAAGGGTGCCAAAAAGTCCTAGACTTTTCCTCTTTAACAACTAATCCAATTTCTAACAGCTATAGAAGTCTGATTTAGAGTCAAAGCTCAATGGCTCAAAGCTCAGAGAAAGAAAATCCACAGGTGCTCAACAGCATGTCATAACAGCCACTTAGGAAGGAGGTAATTGAACATAAAATGGTAGTTCAGAGCTCATTCATTCAGTGATAAGGAGTTTTGTGAGAAGTGCTACGCTACTAAATTGTTGACTCTGTTCGCTTCAATCAAACTCAGTGTTCAGCCATTATACCTTATGCAAACACTCAATGTTATATTAACTATGAGGTCTTGGAGCAAAGCCAAGGACACAACTCACAAAGTGATGATGATTAACCAGACAGCAACAGGTGTGATGTGTGGCTCAGTCTGAAGACAACAATTACTGTTAATGCAGCAAAACAAGAAACATGCCAAATAACTGGTTTTGCCCAGAGTTGACATTACTCACAGTACCGACCTAGTTTCAGTCTTTAACCCTGTTTTGCATTCTTTACTGTATTCAGTGAGTCGCTACGTCACCATGTCCTCTAGAAGTCTTTGTTTCATGCATAGGGTGAGGCACCTACCTCTGTACGTTTAAGGGTACCATACACTGTCCAAATACTAGTATTGTTGTTTGATTTTTTATTTTTTTTAATTCCAAAACATCAATGTCGGTATCAGCCTAAATATCTCCAGTATTAGTGTGGCCATAACATGAGCATTACCTCTATCATTATTTTATCTGTATTATAAAACTATTTTCTAGTGATAGTGTTTCTGTTAAAGCCTCTCAAACAGCTAATTTTGCTGTTTAGACCATTTTTTCAAGACTGTGTTGGCGTGTCAGCTCACATTTGATTGACAGCTGCCTTAGGAGTCCCAACATGGAGTAAGTCAAAGTAAGTAATGTCCTGCTGTGGATCGCTGTAGACGCAGGCAGCAGCAAAATGTATTTTAGCAACCTAAACTAAGGACCACCTAAAAAAAAAGATCAATATCAGTTTAATTGTATGTTCTATTTAGAACATGTTTGCTGCTTTACTTTGCTGTCAGACAGTGTTTTCCAACAGGGCACTGACGCCACCATCTCTGCTCTTTTGGCAACCACCAGACTCCATGGACAGGCCCAGTCTTTTCACCACACAGGACATGGGAGCTGTAGGAGTTAGTTTGTGTTATAGTTGACTTTGGTGTGACTTTGATGTTCTAAAGCATTTTACTATTTGGATGTTCCTTTTTGCTTATGTGAAACACACTGAATGCCTCCTGTGTACAAAATGTGCTATATCAATAAAGTTGCTTGCTTGCTGTATTACATAAATTAATGTAATCTACATTATGTTACATGTTGAACAGCACTGTTTAGCATGTAAAATATCCCTGAAATTAAGATTTCTCACCAATATTTCTACCCTGCTAACCCTCAACTTTTTCCATTTTTCTGCACATATACATTTTGCTCCTTTGTTTTTTATCTATTTAAAATTAGAGTGGATGATACATTTCCGTATTTTATTTTTATTTTCAAGGTAGTAAGAAAGTTGAGGGTGTTACATACACAAAAGAGAAAGTTTTGGTTTCCAGAGCAAGATGCGGTTCAAGAGGTCAAGCCACCCCTATATCATGAAAAATCACAAAAGAATGATACCTGTCACTTCCCAGTGACTATTGCACATGTGCACCTCTCACCAGAGATGGGAAGGTGGCTCACTCACTACCTCCATCAGCTCCGAAATAACAAGGTTTAGTTCAGCTTGACAGAATTAAAAATGTGTGATGATGTAACCAATGAATTGTTGACAATTAAATTCGCTGGCAACTAATTTTGTCATCGATTTTTGTCGACTAATCATTGCAGCCCTACACCACATAATGACAGAGGTTGCAGTGTCACATCCAACAGGCTAAATTACACATTTGTGCTCAAGCAGCCTAATTTACACCAGCAGAAAAACAATGTTTTTTGTATGTGCTCATACATGAACATGTGTGAAATATTATGCTATGCTCAGCACAACAACAGAGTGGTAGCTTGTATTATGATGGCTGCCAGGGTGAGAGCTTTAATTACACTCCACTGGTCCACACAGTTGGAGCACGGAGCCTAATAAACTGGAGTGTCAATCTCAAACTCATTTAGGGGCGAGAAGCCGCATCTCTGGTTACATTAATCAATGATACTGAGGCTGAATCAGAACATGACACTGTGATGGATTCTCCCCCTCAGCTGATAAAGTTAGGAGAGTTTGATATGGAGTAAATCTGATCACAGAGAGAGAATGATTAACACTCTGCATCAGCTCCTATTGAGGTGCACTTGAGCAAGGCACTTCAATCCAATCTACTGTAAGTGTTCAGTGATCAACAGAAAAAGACAGATTATTCAGCTTCTGGTTCAAACAATGTCTCATTTGGTTCTCAAGTTAAATAAACACTCACTTACAAAAACATGCCGTCAAAAGTATTGAAAGTATTCTAAACTACTGAGTCTGGATTTTTAAAGATCAACATATCGTTAGTTTTATGCCCTGTCATTTACATTTCAAACTTTTCTTTAGAACATTGTCTCAAATGTGATGTAATGGCTGCTAAAGCTACACTTCTTTCCTTTTTTCTTTCCCCTTCTTTGAGGTGTTTTATTCTTCAGACAGGCACTGGATGCCTACCTCCAGCTATACAGTTTAATAGTTTAAATAGTTTAGAAAATATTATAGATCCAAGGCAAAACTGACAGAATGAGAGGATTGAGAGATATAGACGCAATTACAAATCTTCAGCTATTTCAGCAGCATGGACACCACCATGGATTTATCAATACACATCACAGTCAGGCAACTGATACTTCAGGGCCATGGTCGGGTCCATAGATCCAACTGGCACAAACCACAATCAGATAATCAATCAATGGGTCAGGCAGACTAGACTAACATATTGAACTAAACAAACCCTCTGCCCCTGCACTCTCTCTAGTTCTAGGAGATGGAGAGGGGGGGATGGCAGGTTAACAAGGGGGTTGTCATTCACTCTCCTCCCCTCTCATAACTCTGCCCAGAGCCCCTACCTTGTACTTTATACCATAAATTACCCATAAAGATTTAGTGTGTAAGATTTAGAGGGATTTATTGGAGCACTATCGCAGGAGTGGAATATAATTTCCATGTATGCAGTATATCTTCATTATAATCACCTGAAAATAAGAATCATTGTGTTTTTGTTACCTTAGAATGAGCTGTTTATATCAACAGAGGGTGCAAGTCCTTTTCTATGGAGGCCACCACGTTGAACTGCCATGTTTCTACAGTAGTCTGGATGGACAAACCAAACGCTGGCATTAGACAGGTCCTTTCATGTTACTATCGAGTTCTGCAGCCACCGTAATTTCTCCTACACACTTGGAAGGGGAGGGTGAGGCAAATAGTATTCATTTGAAATCTACAAACTCACTGCTAGATGCCACTAAATCCTACACACTTGTCCTGTAATGATGTTGTTAGATATGGATACTTCTGACCCAACCCTACCTCCTAAGAATTGTGTATATGTAGAAATATGAAAATAAAAAAATATCCTGTTTTATGTCACCTCTGAATTTTTCAATATTTACCCTACACCACAAGTTTTCCCTCCCTTTGAAATCCTGTTCACTATCCAGCAGTACTTTGTGGAGTAAAACACTAAGCCCAACCTCCAATCAGCATGAGGGAGAGTAGATAAGAACTAAATTTTCATTTTTGGGGCGAACTATCCCTTTAATCAAGTGTTTTGTGCTGCCTAAACAGAACCATAGAAAGTAAATCATGTTTCACTTCCCAGGACTGGATACTGCAGGAAAAACAAATACATAATCAGTGAATGTTTAGCAGAAACATTCAGTATGATAATTTACATAAAGTTTGTCAAAATAGTCACCTGGGTGGTTTCATGTTTCCTTCAAACCATTTTTTCTGATGCAAATTAGTGGTGGTATAAAAATGTTAAGGGAAAGAGTGGCAAAAACAAAACTTGTAAGTGAAGTGCAGAACTGTTTCCTGAACAGCAGTGAATGATTTCTGTACCCTGAGAGAGCTGGACTCACCAGAAGGAGTCAGTAGGTTACAATACATGTCTCATCCCCAACAGAGTGATATGAATTTTCATTTTGATTCTCACCGCATCAGATGAAGAACAAGTCAGCGAATCCCAAACAGCCTCAGAGTTGCTGTCCTGACCCTGACCACTGACCTCAACCTGAAGAACAAGCACAACGAGAATTTCAAATACTATATTTCCATAGATATACATGTATATATAGGTCTCTACTGTATAAAATGTCATAAAACAAATGTTTGTTTCTTTGATTTCATGTTATGGATACAAGTTCAGTGCCTGTAGTCATTTACTGTAAATCACTACACTCTTAGAAATACAGGTGCTAACTAGAACCATAAATGGTTCTTTGGCTTGTCCCCATAGGAGAACTCTTTTTGGTTCCTGGTAGAATGTTTGAAAGGCTTCTAGGTGGAACCTTTTTAAGATGGTTCTACCTAGAACCATCTGTGAAAGGTTCCACCCAGAACCCCCAATTAGCGGTTCTGGTGGTTCCACTCAGAACCTTCCATGGCAGTTCTAGCTACAACCTTTCCACCTTCTAAGGGGGCTAACAAGAACCAAGAAGCCTTTTATATCCCAAGGGTTTCATATAAAACCCAACAAGGAGGTTCTACCAAGAACCAAGGGTTTTATCTAGAGCCTACACAGGGGGTTCTACCAATAACTTAAGAAGAAAACCCTTTTATATTCCAAGGGTCTCATAGAGAACCCCACCCAGGAGGTTCTACTGGAACCCTTTTATATTCCAAGGGTTTCACCTAGAACCTACACAGGGAGAATCTAGAAAATAGCCTTTCTTGTCTTCTGAGGGTTCTACAAAGAACCATATTGTACTCTGCAGTTGAGGCAAAAATGATTGAATCCCATTGATTGTTTGTTGTGGTCTTCCATCACTTTAACAGAATCATGTTACAATCCCCATTGATGAGAAAACATTCAATAACAAGTTCACTTAATGAGAAAAAAATATACATATAAAGGAGGATCTTTTAACACCCATGCTTTCAACAATTTTTTTCAAAAAAGGGTTCTTAATGAAACCAGTAGTTTCACAAAGAACCTTTGAAGAACCTTCTGGGTTCTAGAGAAGCAAATGGTTCTGGATAGAACGTTAGCCCTTCAGGAGGAAGCCATTTGGAACCCTTATTTCTAGGAATATATGCTATACTATTCTTTATTCTTTATTTGGATCCCCATTAGCTTCCACAAGGTGGAACCTCAACTATGAGGTTGAGACAGCAAGTGAATGATACAAGCACTTGTATTTAATGCTGTAGTAGTTCTTATTATGTTGGAGGTGGCATCAATCACACACAGAGTCACCACTCTGACTGTTTTGAGGAACAAAAAAGCAGAGGAGAGCTCATTTACAGGGAGACAGTGGGAGAGGCATCAGACTTGAGTCAAGTATTTGTCCTGACAGCAGCATATTTTTGAAAGTTGGATGAATTTGCAAATGAAGCAAGCATCAGAGGGAGCATACAAAATGAAAAAATAATAACAGATTAAAAACTCATCCCCGATTCCAACTAAAAACGGCCACCAAGCTCCTTGAGGTGTTATTGTGCAGGGGGAAATACTTCAGGGCCTGTAGGCTATCAGCGGCCCGGTCTTCAACGGTTTGTGCATAATGGGATTGTTGCCTGAATGCAGAGGAGAGCCCGGTGAATTTTGATCACTCTCTCTATTATCTTACTTGTCATTGTCAATCATCTGTCTCCCTTTTCACTTCATTTTTCCCCCATTATCTTTTTTTTTCCATTACATAATCCATTATTCATTCATTCTGAGATTTACATCGTACTTTTCTTTGTGTTCCCACTTTTTCCAGGCTCTTTCACTTGAGATGGGTGACAAATTGATGAACATTTCCAATTAAATGTTCCAGTTTTATTTATTTATTTCCGACTGCAGACTTGAGACTTTGTGTTGGCATGCTGCTCATGAATATGTCCCTTGTAGTCCTGTATTTTCTAGCAAAATGCTGGCACTCACACTCCCACATCTGTTATAGTGAGACAGTACAACTTAACAGACTGTAGGTGTGGGAGTGCTCCTGCCCACACACACTCCGCCTGGTTTAGGGTTCAAGTTGGTGCCAGTTAAACATCAGCTGCTTGAGCCCTCATGGTGGCCTTAGCAGCCCGCTGTAAACCAGGCCAGATGGCACCATCCACCAGGGAACACATGGCACCTCATGACAGGGCCCTCCTAACGTCAGCATCCTCTCTGAATTATGGAGGCAAGTGAAATATGGAGAACTCTCTCTTAAAATTAACACTTCAGTGTTCTTAATGAGATCTGGTATCTACAGTGTGGATGCTGTGGCGGTTGCCTCTGCCGGCATCCCGAGGTGGCATTCTGTGAGCCGTATTTTAGCCATCTCTATTGCATTTGGAAACTTTATCAGTGGCACGCAGGCCTCGTTTGTGCTGCTGCGAGGGCACAGTGTGATGCTATCAGAGGGCGCGTTAACTGCTGCGTTAAGCTTTAATGAAGAATAGATTAGGACATTAGGATGCAAAGCGCATACCATCTCCATGCTGAGGGGAAGGACCGTAATAGGCCCGATAAGAGCTTTTTCTGCTGATCTCACGCAAACATGGATGGTCTCCAGGGGACTGTTTTGGCCCAGCTCAATGTTTACAATGCCATTCATCACTGAGACATGTTTCGTTTGCTGACTGGGTGTCACAAGCAGTTACATGCACATTCACACATGCAAACATGCACACACACACACCCATCTCTGCAAGGAAGTGATGCATCTTGACCTTCGAACCTCCAATCGCTCACCTACCCACCCTTGAGATAAGCAGGCTCAGGTTCAAGTCCTCCCTTTGTCCCCTAATTAAGTCTCAGAAGTCCCCTTGACCTGGATTTTACACTTGAAACCCTTCACCATTATACCCCAGT
Organism: Lutjanus campechanus; assembly: GCA_027495735.1. Lineage (NCBI taxonomy): Eukaryota > Metazoa > Chordata > Actinopteri > Lutjaniformes > Lutjanidae > Lutjanus > Lutjanus campechanus. The sequence continues at coordinate 78,425 of JAJHUR010082716.1, forward strand.
CACACAAAGAATTCCGACAACAGCCCGTATTGCAAAAATCAGCTCCCCGGTGCTTTTGAGACTTTTTTGCACGCTCACTCAGCATATATTTATTTAAAATCAGAAAGCATTATATATACAAACCTTTCTATAAGTGCCAGCTGCTTAACAAATACATGAATGATCTTGGGGAGAGCAGGCCCCAAAGTGTACTTTTTGTGTTTATCTCGTTATCTCTTTTGGTTATCCTGTCAAGATCACAAAATATGATGGAATAGAGTGATAAAATGAGCAAGAGGCCACTAAGTTTGGACTTTCATAGCCAAAACTTTTCTCTTGGTAAACATGCCCCCGGCTCCCCTAGCCTGGCTGTTTTTTTTCCCACTGGATACCCCATATCCTTGCGGAAAGCCATGCAAACCATATAAAGTCTTTAATGATAAAAATAATTAAAGAGGCACGTATCAATGATGCCAACATTGGGCATAAATGGGACCTTCCTCTTCAGTTCTGGCAGTTGGTTATTTCATCTACTGGGCTTTCCACTTATAAACAACACTATCAATATTACTTCAAAGCACTACAAACATATTACCAAATCCATTTCTTTTCCATCATTTTCCTCTGTGGCAATAAAGGCCAAACAAAATCAAACCCATTGCGAAGTTATTTCCTCTCATCTAGGCCCATCATCATTCCAGCCTCCAGTATTTTCTGCTCTCAAACGTCAAAGGTCACTGTGCACCTCTACACAGCGTCTCCACTCCATAAACATACACACATTCTACCAGTGAATGATGACATATATCAAAAGCTGTCCATCACTCACTAATGATCTTGACAGAGCATTAGTTGGAAGGTATGCCAGCTCATAGGGAGAGATAAAATAGAGACAGAGAGGGGGAGATAGACAGAGACAGAGCAGGAGCGTGTGTGCGTGTGTGCGTGTGTGAGGAGGATGTGATATACGAGATGGTGTAGACTGTTGCACCTTTCATCATCTCCTCTATAAAGTCCAGCCAGTCATGAAATGAGGATGTTAAAATCCTACAGCAAACACAACCATCAAACTGTACAGCTAGCTCCCAGACAGCTAACATTTCTGCACGGATGACTGAAACTGATGGTCCACAATTCAAACAAGATTTGCAAATTCAAATATTACACAAAATGAAGATAATGTACAGGTTGTCAAGGGAAAAAAGGATGTGAGGAGGAATGGCCATCCAAATCCTGTTAAGATTGTAAGGCAAATATATTAAATTCTCAGCTTTTATCCCTGTGATGCAAAGGAAATGGGTTCCTACCTCACATTAAGTTTTCAGACGATAGAATATTAGACACTGCCCTTTAAAAGAAATTGATTTTGTTTGAGGACAAGCTAATCCATATTCTTTTTATCTTTTAGGCATTCATGGCTTTCCTTGCGTCTTCGTGGAAGTGTTGTCAACACTGAAAGCACAGAGTCAAGTAACAAAAAAATCCTGTGTTTTATTTAAACCATTCTGTTCAAAAGATAGGTTGGATTATTTGATGTCACAGTGTATGAGGTACTTACTGATAGTCAGTGTATTAGCTACAGTAGATGCCAGTTGCCAGGCCCCCAGTCAGGAGAAGCAGAGGAGTACCAGCACAGAAACTAAGCAAAGAACAGCTGTGGACAGGGTCAGCAGCAAAAAAGGGTCCACCTAAAAAAAAAATCAATATTAGCAGTATGATATACGAATATTTTAACACTTTTCTGATGGGAAACAATCATTATATAAGCCAAATATCACCACCCATTACTGATTTTGCCAATGGAGTTTGGAGAGAGTGATGTTTGGCTTATATAACTGTCTGATGCCAAAGTAAAGCAGTGAAAATATTCTACATGAGAGTACACTTAAACTGACATTGATTTGTTTTGGGTGGACACTTTTTAAGTTGCTAAAATACCTTTTGTTGCTGATCCTGTCCACAACAGTTTATATCTTAGCTTCCATGCTGGTGCCCCTCTCTGCTTCTCCTAACTGGGGGTGTGCCAACTGCCATCTACTGTAGGTAATACACTAACTATCGCTAAGTACCTCAAACAACGTCACATTGAACTATTTGAACCATCCCTTTAATGTTCTGCTATCCCAAACTTCATTAATAACCCAAAGGAATGAATGTGACATGTTCATTCCAGTGTGATTCATCTTCACTGTTTTGCACTGAGATAAAAAAGAAGAATTTGTAAGAAAAGGTCAGTGTCTGTGGATGTGGAGCGTGTGCATGCGTGCAGTGGGTAAGTGGGATTTATGGAGACAGTAAAGCCACGGATGCTTGTCGATGCTCACGCAACGCCACACACACACACACACACACACACACACACACACACACACACACACACACAGACAGACAACACACACACACAGACAACACACACCCTACTACTCTACCTCCCCTAGTTTACTGCAATGCGCCAGCAGTGGTTAGCACATAAGCACTAGGAGACAAAAGAAAGACAGAAAGAAAAAGAGGAATATAAGCAGAGCACAAATAATAGAGCAAGGCACTCGGCTGGTAGTCTACTGTTATGGACTTTCTCCTTCCTCTTCATTGATTCTTCAGATACATTTTTTAATACACCCTCATCAATAGCACTGGTGGTCTGACAAATGCATTTTTCAAACATTTGGTAGTCAATAGTCATTTAGTCTGTATCCTTGTCCCTTGAGTAAAGGGTCTCGATCAATTGAGGTGATGAAAATTCAAATAAATCAGAAACAGGGATGAAGCGGAGCACTGCTCTGTATCCAGTGGAGCACAGTGCAAGCGGCTGTATGAAAAACCAATATGTACGGCTATCTCTTTCAATGGGAGATCAGTTAGAGCCGTGTGTGTGGTGCAGGAGCTACAGCTAGCTGGCTTAGGCATTGTTAAAGCATCAGAGAGTCAATAGACTATTACAGACACATATTCTTTTGTTGTGTTAAGAAACTGTTAGGACCAGATAAGGTGTCCACATGTGGTGGAAACTGATGGAGAGGTAACAGAAGCTACAGGGGAGCTGCTCAGCATCTGTTCTGTTCAGGAACGGGAAGGTTTACAAAACTATCAAATACACTAAAACAAATACGCAGAGGTGGGGACACATCATTGTTTTGCGAGTCACATGTAGGTCTAAAATCTTTGCACTCAAGTCCCAATTCAAGACAGGCAAGTCCTGAGTTAAGTCCCAAGTCCTAAACTTCGAGTTTCAAGTCCTAAACAGGGCATTATGTGCTCTTAACCAGATGTAATGCCATTTTAACAACGGTGTCTCCATCTGTACTTTAACCTGAATGTAAAATTGCTTGTTTTGTTGAATTAAAGGTCCATGGATAGATGGATGGATGGCTGGTTGGACCTTCTTTGTATTTATTGGCAGATCTCAAAACAACTTTAAAGGTGCATAGCGCCACCTACTGTATCAGAGTGTGTTGATGTTGCACTTGCTAAGTAGATGAAAGCAGCTTGGCTTTGTATTATTACCTGTTTTTTCAGCTTTAATTTCAATATTAAATAATACATAATAACGTAAGTGCCCCGTTATCGTGCATCCCTGCCCCAGATTATTTAAATTACAATGTTATTAAACAGAGAAAAGCAACAAACATTCAAATTTTCAAAGATGGAACCAGTATTTTTGTTTAGCAACAAACTAATCGAATATCAAAATCTTAAGGATTCATTTTTCATCCCAGCACTTATCTGGTGAAACATTAGGTCACTAATATTTGACTTCGTCCACTCCTTATCCATAACAGCCTTAATTGGACCTGAGGCACAGAGGAGAACACCTTGAGTGTGTCTGTGCGTGAAAGTTGTTCCACTTTCCTCATTGCAGATCCCATTCTGCCAGACTGCTACCATTTAAACTCTAAAACTGCAGGACAATTAGAACCCATGGAGACCTAATTACAGCCAGGACCAAGGCTCCAGCTTCTTCTAATGGAGCAGCAGAGCTCGTCCCCAGGGCAAAATCTTCTTGCCAGTTAATTATGCCATTATTCTATTATTCCAGACTGACAGAGGCGGCCGAGGCTCAGCTTGACCTCCAGGACCCAGAGAGCGAAGAGAAGAGATCCCCTGTAAAACCAGACAGCCCTGGATGACTCCACGACTCCTCTCACTGCTCCCTCTCCACCTCTTTCCCTGACCACACCACAATAAACAGTGAAGAAGATGAATAATGAGATGTTGGCCCTGGTCCAAATTAAGCTGGTACACCGTCCACACGGGTAATTTCCCCTCCTTCTTTGCTCATGCCTAATAAATTTGGGTACTTGCAGATGACAACGGTGGGTTTTGCAGATGCTGATTACGAAAATGAATGAAGATAGAGGTGAGGAGGTTGTGGAGGGGGCAAAGAAGGGCTCTATATTCTTAGGCAACAGAAGTGCTGGTCCTGCAGTATAAACTATTGGTCTTAAAGTCTTGCCTTTGCAATTTTGGCCGCTGCCTTTATTGTAAATTATAAATTTCAACAAAAATCTCAGCCTAAAGGCCTTTTTTAAATGCCAAAATATGCTTTTTATCAGCAATTGCTGTGGTGCATTTATACCAAGCACGCACGTTACTTTCAGCGCTTGAGGCACTGTGGAGGCAACGGTAGGAATGACCCATTCACAGTTTGCACAAGTTCAAGGTGATAATGAGGCAAACTAAAGTGTGTAATGAAAGCTAAGTTAACTAAAGTGACAAAAGTAGACGGCATATCAGACCTCAGTAGCCACTCTACGAGCACCAGTACTTGACATTCAGAAAACACATGCACAAAAACACACATACATAAAGTTATTTACAAATATATACATGTATAAAGTGCAATATCCAAAATCAAAGAACTGGCAATTTTTTTGATAAAGGTAAAATGTGTAAAGGGAGAGCAATTATATGCACATCAACTGGGTGCAAGCCTATCAGAAACAGCATTAAAAAAAAAGGTAGTTTTAATAATGATAACATTTCTATCCCTCTCAGATCTTCATCCATCAGGTAAATTCTGACCTTCTTTGACCCACCAAGAGGGGATCAAAATTGTCCTTGTAAAATTTTGTGACATAGAGTAAGTGTGCAAAGGTAAAATGTGTGACAAAACAGCATTATAATGAAGGCAAAGATGCCCTGCCCTACAAATCTTGTTCTCTAGATGTAAGAAACAGACAGTTTGGTACAGACCCCAACAAATGTCACATCATCATGATTTTAATATAATAGCTTATTTCAGAGAAAATTAAAATTTCACCATCTCAATATCTGTCAAAATAATCTCAAACTGATTGTTTTACAATAATTTGCAGCCCTACCCTTGACCCTAGATCATCCATCATAAAACACTGATACCAAAGACAACACAAGCTATTCATGATGAATCGCACATTTCCTTCTTTCTTCCTGCTCCCTGAGAGAGTGATGTCACTCAAAGACTATAATGGACCTCTAATGAACTCCAAATCCCATGCCAGTACATTTACACTGCATTATCGCTTCTTGACCCTTGACCTCCCAGTGGAGTAGAGCGGAGAACGCTCCTGTCTGCAGAGCACATTGAGTCATTATATATGCATCCACACAGACCACATAGCATAGTCCTAAAAGAGAGGGCATTAATGGAGTGTGTGCACCAATACATACACCAACCCTGCCTCTAGCCACTGGACCCGCTATCAGGGTTTACTTACTGGCGTCTATTCTTTAAAGAGGACCCCCATTCATAGTTAAATGCAGTGTTTGTGATATGTAACCAGAGTTTAGGGAGAAGTGGTACTACATGTGCCCCAGGCCCTAAGAGCAACAGGGAAAAGAGGAAAGGAAATGTCAAAGAAATGAGCGAAAACATCAGGGAGTGTGCACTCACACTCTCGCTGTACATTTCTCTCCCTTCTTCTCTCTGATTCACATTAAGACTGAGCAAAAAAACAAAAACCTCCAGAGAGGAATCCCAACCCTCATTCTTAAACTCTGGCATTCAAAAACAGCAAACTGCTTTGACAAATTTCCTCATCAACCTCCGAGAAACACTATGTCAAAAGCGAACCTGTCTCTACATTACTCTCTCTTAACAAATGATGTGCCTGCCCGCTGTTGTGCCGTGGCGAGAGAGAGATGGGTGAGGAGGGGTGAGGAATAGCAGGCAGAGTTCAACTAATTGCCTGATGATGGAATTTTAGTGTCTCCTTCATTATAAAGCAGCTTCTAAGTGTTATTGATCTTCGGAGGGGTGTCTCAGAGTCATGTGGTATTAGAAAGCCCAACTGCTCTGAGGCCTTGCATTATTCAACAGGCATTCTGACACGATGCCTCAGCAGGGCCTGCCAATTCCTCTCAGGTGGCCTGGGAGTAGCCGCAACTCTCTATCCACCTCAGCCTACCTCATCACAGAGACACGCATGGGCATATGCATCCCTCACACCAAAAACATCAAGTCTCGACTCTTCACGTTTGATTGGAGGTTGCAGATTGTTGTTTTGCTCTCTGATCGACCTCACACACCACTGAGGGGTTAATCTATAATGAACTGACTGATGCTGGTGTCTCCTTCTATTCCCAACAAGTCATTTATGGACATCAGCATTTCCCAGCAAACCCACTGCAGATGTCTTCTGAGAACAGAGACTGTACAGGAGGTGATGTGGAGGCAGATTACGTGAAATCAGAGCCAGTCTGCCCTATATACACAGTACACAAGTTGCGTAGGGCCCCACAAGGTATGCAAGGGCCCCGCCTCCCCCTGGCATCAAAGTGAGAGTCAGTGTTTACAACTTTGATGAGAGGATGAAGCAGAACTAAAGACAAAATTACATCCCTGAGAGGAAACAGATTGAACAGTAATCAGGTAAACTTGTGTTTCCTCCTCTCCAAATTTGATATCAATCAATCACAGTAACATGAAGTTGATGCTCCTCCCGCCTGTCTGTCTGTCTGTTTGTCTGATGTTAGCTGTGCTGCAGTCTGTCTGTGTCTGTTTCAAGCTTACAGCCACATCCAGGGCTGTTTTGTGACTTTGTGTCTGACAGAAGTGAGAATGAAATACAACTATTCATCACGTTTGATGAGCGCCAGTGAGCAGTGGCATTTATAATCTGTGGCTCAGAAAAGATACCCTCTGTGGAGACCAGTCTGTCTGTCTGGTATATGGACATCATGTTCCTCCTCTGAGGTGGCCAGAAGTGTAAAAAGTATTCAGAACTTTTACAAATGCAAAAGTACTCATATCACACTGTAAAAATACTTCACTAAATGTAAAAGTCCTGCATTCACAAAACCTTATTGAAGTAAAAGTATGGAAATATTATCAGGTAAATGTACTAAAAATAGTCATGTAACAGTAAAATGTTCCCTGTCAGTGTTATTATAAGTGTGTACTTTATAATCCACTGTTGGCTGGTTTAATCTACAGCAACGCATAATGGTCTATAAGACTATCAGTAGGAGCTGTAGTGGGAGCACTCAGGTGTCAGGTGTGACTGTGTGGAAATGGCAAATGGTTTACGTGGCTCTCTGGTCAGTTAGGAGGGTCCCGTAGAAGAATTTTGCATGGGGCCCCATGGAGGCCAGGACCAGCTCTGGGTGAAATGAAAGAGAGAGAAAAGAGAGTGAGACACAAAAAGAGAAAGAAGACAGAAAGCTTCCCCTCAACTTCAAAATTTTGTAAGTTTTCTTATGCTGCATGTACTGTACAGTATGTTTACAGTATATACAGTATATTACATTCTACAATCATGCAGTTATGCATTCTTTTCATCATCTTTTGACTACACAGCTGAACAGGAAATTCAGACGCTGAAATATATTGTTTGTTCTGCAATAGATAACAATTACAATTTGCATATCGGGTATTGCTGAGGGATTTGAAGATAGAGTCAGTAGGATTTGTCTGAGCTGTTCGTAAACGCACCAGGAACATAGTTTATTCTTGAGTTTCATTCCCAGAATGTCAAATACTGACGCTTTGGGTTTATGTCCAGAGCACAGCAAAATAATGAGGAATACAGGCAGAGGGCAGGCTCTCTGCAGATACAGAGTTACTGAGTTTAATGACTGCTCTGCAATTTTGGACACTTTGCAAAGCCATCTAGTGTGCTGGATGTGACCCTTTGATGGGTCAGTTCTGGCCCACGGGCCATATGTTTGATACCCCTGCTGTATGCATAACATTTTCACACTGTTGCACTTCATGCAGAATTATCACACGTGTTAAATTCAGTCTTATGGCATTGTAAGAGTCTATGTTTTACTGTACTCTGCTCACATTCTGTCCTATATGAAAACTGGGATGTGTTCTCTATTCTGTTCCTCTCTTTGACTGCAGCCTGGCAGACTTGACCTTCAGCACAATTAAAAATGCAGTTACAGTATTTCTCTTTACTCAACACAGTAATGAAAATGTTTCTTTCGTCAAACAGGATTCAATCAGGAGGAAATTAATATAAAGGAACCTGACTGATGGGCAAAATTGATGCCAATTGTCAATTGTCAATCTAAATTTACAAGATAATACCACACAGTTCATCCCTGCAAGTGAATGCTACTAAGTTGGAGTTGCTATAAAATATTGCCATGAAGATGCACAACCAAGATATGTGCACAACAAAAGCACATCTCATCCATATGTCCATTCATCACTGTTTAGCCCTGGCTTCTGGTAAAAGGGGCTTAGTCTCATATAATGTATCTTTGTTTTCACTGATTGCAATTATCTTGGAGATCAATGGGTGTTATCAATACCTTACAGCAATTAACATTTAATATCCCTCCACAGCCACTTACTCCATTAATGGCTGATTGATTATGCGAGGCCTGGGAGCCCCGCGGCTGGGAATGGCATGGATCTGCTCTGTCTGTCTGTCAAAGTAAAGGCAGGCTGCTCTGCTGCAGAACCTCTGACTCCAGCTAATACCATATCGATAGGAGGTTACTTCAACCAGAGAGCGAAAGATCAAGAGATCCTGGAATTTCTTTTGTTTGCAGTCTGCCTGTTCCTTTCATTCGCCATTATTTATTCCTTACGCTTCCCTTCTCTTCCCACTTAACTGTTAGCACAGCGCGTTTTGCTTGCATTTCACCCTCATATCTGCCACCACTCCGAAACACCCTCCCTTCCACCCCTGCAGTTCTTCATAATCTAATCAGCAGTGATGTATTTTCAGAGCAAGAAGGCACTGCTTTCCATTTCAATCAAATTCAGGCCCTTTCAGAAGAACCCATAATGCAATCGTTCCGTACAAAATTCAGGCCCAATTTAAGCCCTATAGACTGCAGATGACTGATAAACACTCCACTCCACTCCACGTCACTCTCCTTCTTGTGGCTCTACTTTGCTGCAGTGCATCGTCATAAATAAGAGCAGGCTCTGTGCTCTCTCTTCAGAAATACAGGCCAACTTTAAATTGGCAGTAGAGGTGGACAAGGTAGGGAAGAAGGTGAAGAAATGCAGAAGTTAGAGAACCCTGACAAGTGCGACTTTGCTAAGGAAATGTAATTGGAAGACACGACAGGTCTCAGCTGGGTGGACAGGTCCCAGAAACAGGCTCTCCATTACCAAGTGAGGGGGGACTGTGAAGCGGTGAGGGGTGGGGTGCAGGGTAGAAGGAGATTGGGAAGGTTTCGCTTAATAAACACTTTGTTTTCTGCTGACGATCAGAGGGGCAGAGCGAGGGATACGTCGACAAATCGATAGACTGATTTGTTCCGGGCTCTCCATGTTCATCAGACCCATACTTCTCCCTTGGGGTGTGGATAGACTGACTCAAAAAAAGAAAGAAGGGATGAAGGGAGGGAGGACAAGGGGTGATTGGAAGGAGGAAACAGACAAGTGAAATCAAGGGAGGAAAGAGTAGAAAAACAGCAGGAGAGTTGAGGAGTCAGGAAAGCAGACAGACGGATGATGATGGGAGGGAGTAATGGATGGAGGAAAATAGCGATGGTGTGGGAGGGAAAGAGACTGCAAATGGTGAGAAGAGGAGTGGGAGAGGATTTGGATAGGCTGGGGGTCAAGTACGGAGGTAAACGACAGCAGAGATGGTAGGAAGGGTTGACTGTGTAGGCGACATACAGAACAGGAAATCCCTTCAATCTCCGCTGGATCACTGGCTCAAGAATCAGCCCAAATGCGTTTCTCCAGCCCCCACCCCCTGTTCTGCAGCTAGACAAGACAGACAAACACACACACACACACACACACACACACTTTCCTCATCACTCCTCTTAACAACCAACACAGGTTTGTCTAGATATCTTAAAAAGACGGGGAAAAAAACGTCAGTATTTCTCCACTCCCTGCTTATCTCGCTCTCAGGGCAACTTTATTCAAGAAGAGATGATGTGAGGAGGGAGGGAATGGTTAGATAATAACATAGCAATTTTGTGTCTTCTCCACAAAAGCAAAAGAGGCCCTGGTGCATAATGGCGGCAAGCAATTGTATCTGCAAAGATTTCCATTGCCATTACAGCATTGTTCGCCATTGTGGGATTTGATGTCAGTCAAAAAGCTATAGCGCCGCAAATCACTCCGTCTGTGCCTTTGAGGTTCTGTCTGCAACAAAAAAGATGCATTATTGCTCTACAGTATATCCAATTTGACTAATAACTGCACAGTTCATAATTGTTCCTGCCTAAACTCTCCCCAATTAGCACTGGAGTTACACCCAGAGAGGGACTATTTTACAGGTCATGAACCAACAGGAAATTTCAGTGATCTTATCAGTGTATGATTACAGTTCATTCAAAAAGGGCCCATAATGACCCTTGTTTTTTTTTGTTTTTTTTACAGTGGCTTTATTCAAGACCTTGATCGGTCTTGTGGTAGTGTCTCTCAGTGTGGAGTCTCCACTTCACCTTTACTTCATCATCAAATTGTAGGTTACTCCACAGGGCACAGTTCAAGGGGAAGGTGACTCTAGTAGTTGTCATAGGCTTTGTTCAGGCTGCCAGCAAACCAGATTTGTCTCTCAAATCAGATTTTAACATCATCACCTTCATGATTTTTGTGTCCAGAGGTCACCAACCTACTGTATTTGCATGGGCTGCTGTGGTAATGACATCGGCAACAGTGACTATGTACGCTGGTGATGCCCTCCAAACAATACCACGGTACAGAAATCTCTCAGCAGATGACCACTGTCAGTCCACACACTGCTGTTTTCTGTGTTGTTCTTCATACCGTTTGGCTAGTAGCAGCTGCTTAACCAATCTGATAAGGGCCCAATATGGCAGTGGTTCCTACACAACCAGAACCTACCAGACCGAATCATAATGCAGATTACAGTGCTTCACTTAAGTGACACACGCCTGAGCTGTTGATTGAAAGAGCTGCCCTCTCATGAGGACATTGTAGACGCATCACTAAACCACTACTTAACATTACAGCAACAGTCTCTGTACATGGCTCTGGCGGGAGGAAGACTTCCATTAGATAGTAACTACCATAAACACAGTTAAAATGCCAAGCTTAAACATCTAAGTGTGGATGTATTTTACTCAAATGAATTCCAACACCGGGCGTCACCCCCAACAAATGTTTAAAGACAACTGCTTGTAAAAGGCGGGAAGCATCTGGTGATGCGCAGGACACACTTGAAAGCAGAGGGATGCCCCATGCTTGACTGCTTGTCAGCTAGCATTGTGGACATCCATGGCCCCAGAGATGGAAAGAATAGCTAAAAAACACAAGATGTGATGTGTCCGATGACTGTACTGGTGACGATGACAGCAGCCTTTCCTCAGGTTAGCAAATATGATAATATTTCACCCTAGACCATCATTTTGTGCTTCTTTTCAGGCACCAATGCCGTTTTAAAAGTATCGTTTTAGCACAGTATCAGTAAAAATCCAAATGATATCCACCATAGCTCTGATGCACTAAAGCCAAAAAGGCCAAAGAAAGTGAAGTAAAGAAGATAATATGATGGACGAATATAAACTAAACTTCACTAAAATGCCATCCAAAAGAGCCAGTGATGTTTAAAATATCTTATCTTTGTTTGGTTTGTCAACACCATATGCTGCAAAGCAATATGAGGGTGACCGTGCAAGTAAAATACTTTCTCTGTAAACAATAAAAAAAAAAGAGAAAATCAAGCAAAAGGAAGTCTTTCAAAAGTTTGCCATTATGGCCGTCACTTTCTTTTTCTTTGCCACCTGCTTCCATCATTAATTCCCTGGAGCTTTTCTCCACAAGGTGAGCAGCAAAAAATGAATATGATAATCGTAAAAATACACAAAAGGCAAATCTGCCCACATAAATGAAAAAACACAGCCAGGGGTGAGTAGATAAGAAGCAACACATAAATGAAAAGTGTAAAGGTATAAATGTTCCACAGACTGCAGGTATAAATATGTATTATGAACCTGCTCCGCTTGTGCATTGCTGTGGGCTTCCATTCTTCCACATGGAAAATAGCCACGGATGCCGTGTTTTAACCAATCAAATTTGCCCCTGGGCAGGTCGTTTTTGATGCAGTGGAGCACAGTAATCTCAGCCAATCCTTTTGTGTGACTGCTGGGGCTTCTGGGTCAGAGATGAGGAGAGTGGTACGAGGAGAAAGTCACCAGGCAACTGCAGTCATAGCCTGTGGCTACAAATATGCAGTAAACCCCTGAAAACTACAGATTCAGTTCAAGTTCATCATCGCAAAGTTCACTTGATTGTATCGCAAAAGACCTTTTTATTTTCCTGCCATATAAAGGCAACTTATTTCATTTTTGTTTACATGATTTCATATTGCGCTGTCTCACATTTGGGACTTCACCGCAAAATACAATGCTGTGGATTTTAACTAAATAGCTGGTGTGTAGGGTGTAAACAGATGTGCGGTTAAGTTTTCACAGAAGGGATTTATTTTTGTTGGCTTTTATGTGCTCTCTATCACTCAGTGTGGCCCAAACTTTTTGACAAACACACAGAACGTACACCAGGTACGTGAAGTTCCTGTTGTGGTTAAAAATCCAATATGATGCTTCGCCTGATTAGAATAAATTGTGGAAGCAAAGGATGAAATGAGGGGTGGACTGCAACAGAACACTGCAACTCTACAGACCAAAACAGATGAGGAAGCCTGGTTTGCACTCTGTGCAAAAAGTTCATATTTACTAGATCTTTATACATTTCTCTCATTTCTCAGTTTACTGAAAAAGCTGAAATCATAGAATTTGGACATTCTTCCTAGTGTGAAACAGCTTTCCAGTTGGACACTGCTGGTTTAAAATGAACCAGGGAAACACTATTGGTTTTTGGGTAACCTAGTTAAGGACAGGTTTCTGTAGTAACCTGTGTTACAAGACGTCATTTAAAAAAGCAATGTCCTAAATAAGGTATTAATAGAAAGCTCATTAGCAAAGCAAGATGTCTGCCAGAGAAATGACAGTTCTTGTCCATTTATACGCTTAATGGGGACATGACACTGCAGACAAGGAATGCATCATGGTCAATGTTCCACTAAAATACAGGGTCAAAGGTTTTTGTGTGTACATGTGTGTGTAAAGGTATGTATATGAATTTGGCTGTGTGTATATACACATACCAAAACATGCCATTTTCATGAGAATGCACACACTTAATGCAGGTCTGCTAGTATGCAAATGACTACAAAACTGCTATCCTGTTAGAGCTTGAAGGACACAAGTTCAAGCTCTGTGTGCTGCCTGCCAAGCTAAATGTTACAGTTTTTGTCTGCCTGGATGTTTTTCCCCTGCCAAACTACCTGCTTTCAACAGCCTCTACATATTTACTTCTGACCAAAGTAACTAAAATCCTCTGTTAATATGAGCCATTATGCAGCTACATAAATTATGTTTGTTCCATATAACAAACTGACAATAATACACCAGCAGGGGGTTGATAATGTTGCTGTTCAATACTATTAATTCAATGATTACATTGATTATTGTGCTGTGAGTGACAAGTGACACAACACATTTCATTCTACAACATAAAAAAGCAAAGGATAAGATGCTATTATTGTGCGCTGCCATGAATTCTGTCTTCACAAACCATTTTTGATGAACATCTAATTAAATAGTTTATTCATCTCTAAAACGTGCCCTGTGCATATTTCTTCCTCATTACAAACAATAATAATAAGCAATAAAGATGTGTTTGGCTGTTGAGAGAACATTACATACAGAACATAAATGACAATTTATATTTTTGCCCATAGGTGTTCAACCATAAGCACACACTTGTGTGCATGAACAAAAATGACACTCCAGACAATTGCTATTCCACCATGGAGAAGCTCACCATAACCATTGCTAACACCACATAACTTAACTATTAAAAAAACTAAGGGTGTAACGATTCACTATGTGTAAGAAACAAGTGCATCGGTTCAGATGGGCGGTATCGGTGAAAAGCTGAACATGAATCGGAAAAAAAAAATCAATGCAGTACTAGTGTATCAATACATCTCATTAGGCCACACGTGTCATTCGTTTCTGGCAACAGTGAACTGCCTCTGTAACTTTCCTCCATTTTCTGTTTCTCTGTACTCTTGTGTGCTGCTACTGCCGCCGGCGCTGCGCCGTCTGTCACTCAAACATGCCTGCACAGTGTTAATGACAATAACTTTGAATTGAAAGTGTCTCCTTACTTTCATCCAAAAGGGAGAAAACAGCTCCATCAAAATCCCACTTGTGGCCAAAATATACATACAAGTTGGCCCTATTCACAAAAACATATATCATACCTTGGTATTCATGCAGTATTTAAATATTCATTGGCAATATTCCCCATGGGTACTTGACCTTTTTTGGTGGATGCTCAAGCACCGGAGTGCCCACAAGATTGGCACTTGTGATATAGAATGCTTCTTTGAAAAGACCTAATGATAGTATCAGGTGTATAATTCAAACATTATGAATAACAATAACATAATAAAGTATTCTTACAACAGCAGCTGAAGTCCATAAATGGATTTGCTTGAGACAGACATCATTTCACATCTGCTGTACGGTAGTTCAGTGGTTTCGAAACCAGGGTGTGGGGACCAAAAGGGGTTCTTGAGTGGGTTATGAGGGGTTCCCAGCAAGAATAGAAGAATAGAAGAATACAATACAAGAATAGAATATTAACTTTTCACATAATTCGGAAGTTGGAACAACAAGGGAAGAAATAGGGTTGGCCATTTGATTGAGTGTAATTTATAGTGATCCTAATTTGATCATCGATGACTTGATTATCTTCAAACCTAAAGATAAAAAAAATTCTCAGACGGGGTGATATATGACATAATCCTCTAAAACTTGCCCTCCTCTCTTTGGTCTAACGTGCATCTATTGTGATGGTCTTTGACATGAAAAAGTTTGGGAACCCCTGAGGTAGTCGAGACCTTTCTCCTTCACTCAGACATCAGCAAGAACCTTCCTACACCTGAATGGATGAGTGCTCATTGCAGAGCTGTCGATGATCATCATTTCAGATTTTTTACTGGCCGTGTTATCATCAGTCTCTCTCCATAGTTTGTTGATTGGTCTGGTACATATCCGGTTGGGCTCATCTGACTCACAGTTAATGTCCAAACTGAATACGCTGATTCAACAGTTTTGGTTTAATTGAGTTTAAGGGTGAAATGCCTTAATGACTTGGCAGTGTCTCACGTGGCAGCTGTTAGAGGGCTTTAATCATGTAAAGCAACTTCAGTTAACTGTAAACATATGGAGTCAGAAGTGGCTAACACAGTTGTTTTTGCACCAGGTTCAGGCAAATGCAAACTTTTTACAGGAGAGTTTGTTTGTTGCCATCTTGAGCCACTCTCATAATCAAACAACTGCTGCCTCTTTCCAAGATCATTGTTTTGCTCTGATGTGCAGGAATTGCTCATTACACAACCAAATCCAGATATACCATTTCTCAACAAATAGAGGATAATACAATGCATACTGTTTTTGTTTTGTTTTGCTGGAAGGGAACATTAGGCCTTGCTTTTAAACCCCATCACAATACATAAAATAGAAATATATCAGGCCTGGCCTAACTTTATTTGTCCAGATTGTAGTGGCTAGTAGTGCAGCAGTTCAAATACAGTAAATCTCCAGTAGGCATCACCATATCTAACACAATCTTCATGTCTAACAGGGAAAAATGGGGCTTAATCTTGTCAAACACAGCAAAAAGCAATCAGAGGGGCTGATCTTTGATGAGGGAAATGGATTATAATCAAATAGAGGCTCAGAGTCTGGCTATCATCCTGTGGAATTAACTATGGCTGTGGCACATCCACAGACCACAGGAGTGTAATGAAAGAACAATATCACTAATGTGAAAAGGGGTTTTGCGGATGAATGTTTTACTTTTTAGGATTGATTTTGTGCAACTGGCAGAAACAATTTTCAATAGAGATAATAGAAAACAGGCAGATGACTTTCTGGGGATTACGACCTCTAGTGATGCCAGTTGGTGGGAGCAGCAAAAGTGATAGCCAGTCGATGAGTTGGTTTGTGACCAAAATGAGTGAGTGTCTTACAATAACCATACTACATACCATACATACAGTTAAAACATCTTATAGTAACCATGTTTGTCAAGATCAATTTGATCAGTACAAACAGATGATCCCTTTGGCTTGTTTAGGGCAGTTTTTGTGGATACTATGTTTTTGATTGAGAGTGTATTGTTTACTTTTTTCCCATCAAGATTTCAATGTGCATGCAGATGGGTCACCACAAGGCAAAGTGCCATGGGAGTAAATAAAAAAAGAAACAAGGATTACTGTAGTTTTAAAATGTTTTCCATTTGTTGTCATGTATGAAATGTCACAAAATGAACACTTAAGGGGACCACTTGATTGCAAATTATTTATACAGCATGATGATTAAGTATCAAGGTTTTTTGCTGGACTTTGGATTTGGATATTGGACTTTGTGTTTCCTATTTTTCCCTCGCTGGATTTGTTTGTTTTGGACTCTAGTTTCGTATCTGCCAACCTTGCAACTAGCTTTTAGTATTTTCAGTTGCTTTATTAAAATACATTTTGAGCACTTTCTGCTTCAGCCTGTCTGCACTTTGGCCCACTGTCTTGTTTAGTGTTACACTTTGACAGGTTAGTTATTAATGTTATTTAAACTGTATGAAAGCAAGACTTTAAACATGCCTTTAAAAACAAATTATCTGGAGCTTACAATGTGAATGTACGACAGACAGTTTTCTGAACAATAGTAGAATTGTTTTACACACACACAAATACACAAATGTACTGTGTTGTGTAACGGCCAAGATAGAGCTTAGCAAAAGCTTTAACCAAACATTGGATGGACATGCTGATAATCTCAGCAGTGGATCAATCGGTATGGTTACACAGCAGGCAGTTTGATTGAGTTCAACCCCTCAATAAAGTGTGTTGCATTATTTATGGTTACCTGTCGAAGCTATTCATTACTCACCTTTCAATAGCTGACACAGACTGATGGATAGATATCTCGTTTGAAGAAAAAAATATTCAATGGGCACTTTACACAATTTTAATGGATGGTCGGATAATGCTGAGCATCTGACTTGTTAGCGAGAAGCTGCCTAATTAACATCGATATCCATCTGATGTGTCCGCAAACAGAGGAAAGGTGTGGAACTGTGAGCAGAGTGAGGAGGGGGGTGGAGGGAGGGATGGGGAGCTCATGTTTCAGTTCAGCTCCACTCATTTGTAAAGGCATGTCATTATAGCTTACTATTTGGTTGAAGGGGATTTATTTTGTTCAAATCAGAGGTTTTCAAAGTGGGAGGCATGCCTCCCCAGGGGGGCTCCAAACAATTTCAGGAGAAGCTCAGTGAATGGAAGTGAGACAATATTACAGTAGTTATTGCATTAGTTATGAAAAAGAGATCCTAATCCTAAATGTGTGTGATTTGATTAACAAAATAGTTCAGAGATACAGTGTCGTGGAATTTATTAGTCAGAAACTAATAAATGCCTTTGGACAGATCTTATTTATGTATTTGGTGTAGTTTGAAGAAGAGCTGCCATGATTAGTTGTCAACTATTAAATTAAGTGCCAAAAGAAATTAACTGACTTCATGGTTTTTGAAATTTGACTTTTCATGCAAATGTGTCAACGTATGACAAAAGATGTGTATTATAATAGACCTTTTTCATGGAAGCCGTACTTATACGATATAGTAGGATAAACACAGGTGTAATCAATGACATTAATTAAGGTCACATTCCATTTAGTGTAGCCTTTCCACTGAACCAACATGCACAATAGCAGCACCCTGACTGTCTGACCTGAATGTAACAGACCTTTAATTAGTAGTCACTGAAACACCTGTGTTTACCCTGCTATTTCATGGCTGCTGTGAAAAAAGGTCTATTTGATAAACGATTAACAAAAGAGCTCTTGATAGTGAAACTTTTGAACCACCATGTGTGTACATGTGCTGCACGTATGCAAAGTTTAAGTCTTTATCATTTATATATTCTGAACTTCATTGGTGCCCTTGCACATGTCCTTTGCATCCTCTCCCCAAGGCCTGAAGTAATTGTCACGGATGTCAAGCTAAGAGAGAAAAACAGCAGGGAAGCAGAGGACCATATCCAGGCGGGACACAGAGGACAAAAGCCCAGTCAGGCGCTGCTCTGTGGGCTTGTGCCGACTATAACAGGACCCTTCTCCTCCAGAGATCAGGAGTAGAGGCCCTCAGTTTTTGGAGGACGGGTCTTATGGGTGACTGGTTTTCATCCAGACATGGTATGTTCATGGACCCTGACATAAGCACTGAAAACCCCTGCCTTTCAAACACAAACAAATTAATATTTTCTGAGAGGAGAAACAGGTTACTTTTTAGAGATACAACAATTAGTCAATTAATAGATTAGTCGATCAAAGGGGTGTTTTATTTTGAAAATTGACCAGATTCTCTATTGTGTTACTGTGTCTGACTTCCAGCTTGCTTGATGTGCTTTGTGCAGCTTGATGTGGACGTCATCAAATAGATTTGCATGCATTCTACACGGAGCAAAGCCGACATCCACTTCTGGGATGTGCTGCAGCACGCCTGGTGGAATCACAAGCATTCTTTAGAATGGCTGTGATTAGTTCCCGTGGCCATGGCGCAGCAGTGATGTGACACAGCCATGACCAGTGGACTCAAGCAGTTAGTCTAACAATGAAATCTCAGAGAGGGAGTCTCCACATTTATCTGTGTACATGATTTGTTTTTACTGAGGAGATATTTTCTGTTTATAAGAGGGTTTAACGTTGTCCAGATTCTAATTTGTTTAGACTATCTTTATGACACTAACACAAACTAAAGATTTTAGGCGGACATCTTGCCAAGAAATACAATCAGTAGGAGCAGATAAACTAGTGAGCAGACATTCAGTTTCTGCCCTGCGTGGATGTATGCGCTTTACTTTGGCGAAGCATCTGATCGTGACACACCAAGTCACAAAGTGTTTTGCACAAGTTTAAGGCTTAAAATATAAATATTTCAATTGTGTTTAAGTTTCGTTGCATCTTTGTGCAATTAAAATCTTCATCCACAAGCCTGGAAAAAGAAAAGATTAGATTTTTTAGCTTCATCACCCAGCTTTACGATCTGGGCAGCTAGTGGGGAATGGAATACTAGATTCAATACTAACAAAACACACTTGATTTTCTCCTTTTATGTAAGGCGAGTAAAGCTCCCTAGGTGCACATACTGTATATGCACTCTCCCACAGCACTGCTGCACAATCAGGCACACGCTACACACAAATCTTAACCTATATACACTAAAGCCCTCTTTCCCTCTTCAATGCACACACCTATGAGTAAATAGGAGATGGAGGACATGTTTGTGAAATTGGCTTTGAGCTTTGAGCTTTGAGCCCCTCAATAAGTCATGGGGTTGAGTCAAGGAATTTGGGTTTGTGGCAGCAGAGACACTGGAAAAAAGATAAACATGCTCAGCGCTTTCCTTTTAGGGTTCATTACTTTGCCGTCCCGGGTGAGCCAGAGTTGAGAAGAGGAGTTAATTCCTACCGAGTGAGAAAAAACACATTAACTGAGACCTATCCATCTTCCCAGCGCTGACACCTCCATTTAAATCTCTTATTTCTAAAGGATGTGGAGGGAGAATCGTCTTCTGTATGTATGAGCCTGCACATAGGGAGGGGGTGTGTAAATGTGTGCGATGCCTTTTGCAGTAAAAATCTTTCATTATGATATTTTCAATTTAAAAAGAGGCAAACATTTCCTGCTCTTTTGAAAAATTAAGTGGCGTTTTCTGTGGATTAATTTTAGACATCTGGGAGTATATTCATAATGCTAATGCAGGTTGCTGTGTTTTCATTTGCTCCAGGGAGTGAAAACTGCGATTTGGGGGTGGGACTCTATTAATCCATCCAGGGCCCATATTTTAAACATGGGCCACATTAAAATTACACTTGACATTTCATCAACAAGAGGTCTATAATACCTTTAGGGCAAACTATATGTAAAGATGAAAAATTACATTAATAGTTGCTAAGTCTTGAACATGAGCTCAATCTTCTTATGGAATCTTTTATGAGAAAGTTTTTTATCTCTCTTTGGAACTTTTCAGCACTCCCCCACCCACTAATTAATCTTTACCCAAATCTCCCACTACCTAGGTATAATATATGCTAAGTGGTCTTGTCACTGGGTCCCTAGTTGCCTGGTGTAATGAGCAGCCTTAGAAAGGGATCTACTGGCTTTAATCAAATCAGCCCCAGGTATCACCAGCTCCCCAACGACACCAGCTTTGTGCCAGGGCTGCCGATACTATGCCCCATAACGAAACAATGCCCACACACACACACACACACGTACACACACACACACAATGATTAACACTAATCAGACAAAGAATTAAGAGTGCTGGGGAGCCCTGGGCCTACATCCATCATACGGTAGGAGTATTATTAGAAGAGAGGCAAAGTGATTGATTGAGGTTATTAGACGTACAATATGTCACATTAAACACCCGTGGTGGTATGGGGGTTTGTTTGAATTGAATTTGAACATTATGGTACTAAATAAAAGTTCAACCTTTTTAATGAACTTGCAATTGCACTACTGCTGCTGCACTGGTAGTAATACATTTAAAACTTTAACAACAAGATAACTGGTTAAAGAGTTGGTTTTCCCAAAGCATTTGGAAGGAGGAGACACGGTTGGGGTTTGATAGCATTTCATCAAAATCTAGTATCAAGTCTGCTTATCAAATCAAAATCCTTAATGAACCCCAAAATCAAAAACATATGTTTTTCCCCTGGCCCTGTAGTGCTATTTATCTATCTAGATATTTCTGGTGTGAGCTGCAGAGTTTTTCAGTCTGCCTTCTCTCCAATACAATCGGAGCACAACAAAGATCATTTTCAGACCTTGTTGAAGGCCAATATCTCCAAAACTCTGCAACAAACACCAAAACAGTATAGATGGATAAATAGCACTACAGGCCCAGATATATACAGATGTGTTTTTGATTTTGTGGTAAACAGTCCCTTTAAGTTTAGCTTTCAACATTGGCAAGTAATTAAAGTTAATAACTGCAACTCAAAGATTCAGTTTAGATCTGTGTTCACTTGTTGTTGGGTGAGAAACTGGAAATACAACGAAAATTAATAAACATTAGCCTTATTAATTTTCCCAACCTGACAATGAAATGAGCAGCAAAAGATATACAATTTTGATTGATTAACATTGTTCTGACACACTGAAATATCAGCTGTCAGATACTGAATTTTACACCTGATTTCTCACAAACTTCTTGATCCAAACAACTGGGACTCTCCTGTATCAGATCAGCTGATCATTTCTCAAGGGAAGAGGCTCTGTACCTTCACTTTAAGAGTGAACTGCATTTGTAGTTCAACTGAGTGATCTGTCTTTTCCCTCACAAACAATCTTTGGCAGAGAACTGGCAGCAGCCTGGAGAGAGCACATTTGAAGAATTAATATGATTTAGCAACAGCTGAGCTGACGTGTAGTATTTAGGGACATCTAGGGTTGAGCTTGCAGATTGCAAACACCTCCTACCACTCTCCCCTTCCAAATGTGTAAGAGAACCTTTAGTAGCCATGAAACTTGTGAGAAAAAAAAACATGAACGGCTATATCTGGAGCCAGTGTTTGTCTTCTCTGAGCTACTGTAAAAACATGACGGTGCAACATGGTGGCCTCTAATAGAAGAGGACCTGCGTCCTCTGTAGATATAAATGACTCATTCTAAGGTCAAGAAGTTTTCAAAGTGGGAAGCGGGCCACCCCAAGGGGAAAAGCTCAGTGAATGGAACTGAAAAGAAAAAAAAAAAA
>JAJHUR010082717.1:0-26896 GCA_027495735.1 Lutjanus campechanus
ACATTTGATTAGATGGAAACACACTCTCACAAAGAACCATGTGGGAATGTGTTATAGTTAAAAAAAATGACATTATTAATGTCTGTGCCCTTCATCATCATAAATACAAACTCACAGCGGGAAGTCAAAGGTTAAAACATGACGACATACCCTTGTACCCCGTTTAAAGCCATCAAAATCCCTCTTTCACATCAGCCAGATCCATATCGTGGACGTGGTTTTGGAACGGGCCCAGAAGTTACTCTACAGCCGAGGTCTTGTGTTTTCTGACCCAGTCATGACAAGGCCTATTTGTTCCAGCGGCTCGGAAAGTGTTTGCGTTCCCCAGGTCACGGCTGAACTTCTCATATTTATGTTAGCCAAACTACAGGCTGGCAGGCTAATTCGCTGGTATGTGTTTTCATTAGGTCTCTGGGGCCGGGGCGAGCTGCCTCGCTAACGTGGCTCCTCCGACCTCCGACCCCGGCGTTAATGGGAAGGCTGGCAGAGAAAGAGGGTCAAGGCTTCCGTGGGCTCGCTCACAGACTTAAGGTAACAATTTGAGGAGGCGTAACAGGTTATGTAACCTTTCTGCTGGACACTAATGACTCGGTAGGACCAGAGGAATGTCCACTCTCAATAGGTCTCTTTTACATCAGTTGCTGTTTGTGGCAACAAAATTAGCTTTGGTATGGTACAATTGGACAAATCCTGCTCTGTGTGCTAGATAACAGCTATGTAGGGCATGTGACCAACCACTAGCAATGTTCTCAGCCATGAGCCATAAAACCAGTACAGAGGGACCTGTCACCCTGTCATCTCTCCTTTTTCTTCGCTCCCTCCCTTCCCTTCCCTCAAGGCAGTGCAAACACTCATGTCCTCATTTAGAAACATGAGGAATACATGCGGGTATGAGTCCATCCCTTCTTCAGGAAAATGATGTGATTTTATGATGGCAAGTCCTGAAGCACTTCATTAAAGGCTCAATGTGTGAGAAAAATTTTAAAAAAAATGAACTAATGATCAACAGAATGTGAATAGTTGTGGCATTGTGCGCTGTAAAAAGTTTAAGTAATGTTTCTGCTTCCTACTTTTGTGGATTAAAGCAACATGAAATAACACCCTGTCCCCTTAATCTGCTTTTCTCATTTCAGTAAAAGCCCGTCAGTCAGGTTTCTCTAAGTATTGTGTGTCTGATGTTATGATGTCCACGTCCACGTCTTTTCCAGATTTTCCTCCTTGCAATTGAGCCACCAATTTTTCTTGGTGACTCAGGACAAATATTAAGTCTAATGCTAATGTTAGCAATCATATTAATTATATTTCACTAACTAAAGTAACATACTAACATAAGGCTACTATAAAACAAACCAGATTATTAAGGAGCAGTATTTTATTTTTGGGTAAATCAGATAATTAAGTTAGAAATTAGAAACTTTTAAGTCAACTTGCCTTAAATTTAAGTAACAATCATTCAAATGTTGATTTAAAAGCAATCAGATTTTTAATTATATCTTAAGACCTAAGTCGTCTAAGTTGTCATCTAATTTGTTAACTTGATTTGAAACATCTTAATTCATTTGTGTGTTACCAAATGAAGAGTTGTTTTTAGATTTGGCAACTTTCACAAACTCTGTAAATCACAAAATGTTGAGAAAGGAAATATTTTACATCTGTTGTCTGTAATAAACCTCCTGGTTATGTTCCTGCTTTTTGTTATTGAAAGATGTCCTGTTCATTTTTGCAAAAGTGTGCAACAGTATTATTGATGTGTTTTCGCTTGTTTATTGCACTGATAAGGGTGGGAGGAATTTGTGCTGGAAAAAGAAAATCTAAAAAATGTGTTTGTTAGCTCCTACAGCTCAATGAAAAGACATTTAAAATGACTGTGACACATAAGTCAACTGTGTCAGGACACCGTGCTCACCTCCAACTCATGCTGGACATATTTTACACACTGCCCCTTTAACTACAGATAAAAACATCTTTAATGACTGAGTCACAGGTGTCTGCTTCACAAATGTAAAACTACTCTTTACTGTTTTACTGTAAAATGTATCTTTGCATTATAGGCTGCAAGACAATATCTCATTTAATCAGTCTTTTATTGACTAAATTATTGATCTAAAAAACAATCATTGATGAAAATAATTGTTAGATGCAGCCCTAGATGGCTATGACAGATATCCAGCATGAATCTGACTTCTTTGCCTCCTGCTACAGAGCACAACAACATCTTTGAGGAAGGTAAAGTTTCACTCTGTCTCATATAGTAAAGTCTGCTTTACACAAGGTGTAAACTGAAGCAGAAAACCACCACCGGTTTCTTTATCGTCTGGGGTTGACTCTCAGCTGGAGGAGGTTTCCTGTGTTTGCTGTTCTGTTTGCTCGGGGTCAGATCAGGCCTCGGTCTGTCTAACAGCTTCACAGTTTCACAGTTTTAGCTTCGTCAAGCCCCTGGAGCTTAGGTGACACATTTCCCATAGAGTCCGGGTCATCGTCACTTGTGCCAGCTCCGCAGGCCATAAATACCAAGCACTTTTCCTCATTGGCTTGTTTATGTCCACGTTCCTGGCTATAGGGTGACGTGTACAGTGAGTTTTCTATTTATGGTTTAAATATTAAACCTGCACCACCTGTATAATCTTCACCGGACTTTCCATTCCGGGCTAAGCATGTTTGCAGTGGCACGCACACTGATGAGTCGTCTAATGGGATGCTTTGAATTCTTCTTTAATGACTAGCAGGTTCAATGGGTAGACAAACAACTCTCCCACAGATAAGCAAAAAAGAAAAAGCTCTGCAGAAAAGCTCTCATGGCCTGAGGGCAGCTTCACATTCATGACTGTGTGAGAAAAAGTCTCACCTGCAGCATAGCCAAGCCCAAAACCAAGTAACATGCAAATACATACCGACAATAACCTCAAACACGTCTAAAATCTTTGTGAGAGCATGTGTGTGTGCATGTGTTTTATTTGGACGTGAACATGCAGTACTTTGTTTGCTTCTATGTTTCTTTTCGGAGTAAACTTTGGAGCGTGTGGGGACAATATGGGGTTAGAAGGACAAAGAAGGAAAGTCTTAGTTCAGATTATTTGAAGTGGGGATGTACAGTATGAGGTATTTATCTATAGTCGGTGTATTAACGACAGGAGATGGTGGTCAGCATGTCTCCACTCAGGAGAAGCAGAGAGGAGCACCAGCACAGAAGCTGATCCATGCACTGCAATGGACAGGGTCTGCAGCAAAATGCTTTCAAGAGATGTAAAAAGGGACCACCTAATAATAATAATAATAATAATAATAAATGTTATGTAGCCTTTATTTAACCAGGGAAAAAACAGATAAACTCTCTTTCTCAATAGTGACATGGCAGGACAAATATACTTTATAAGCTGTGTCCTTCAGTAACTCCTTTGGCAAAAACAATAATTTACAGTAATTTTGTCTTACAGAACATGGGGAGTTGCTGGTCTACTGTTGCTTCAGTCAGTTAGTTTGTTTGTGTTATTGTGTGACTTCAGTGTTTTACAGGGTTAGTTCGGATTCACCGAAGTCGCGCAGCAACACAAACAAACCAATTGAGGCAGCGGTGGACCAACAATTCCTGTGGTCTGAGAGGTAAAGTTACTGAAAAGGCAGCCTGACTGCAAATACTCTAAATATAGGCTAGCGTACGCTTAATAATTTACATATTGTGTGTAATATGTAAATTCTGTTGCTAGGAGTCTCTCTCACATGAAAACAATAATAAAAGACAGTTTGAGGACATTGTGAAGTAGCGTGGGATCATGAGAGTTGTCATCATCATTGCTCATGAAAATCTATCTGACGTGACTCACGACACGATGCAATACGGTACGATACGATACAACTTTATTGTCAGTACGCACTGAGATTCATTTTGCGTCCCTGGGCAGCTCCGTTAAAAAATCAGTTACACAGAAATTAAACATGTAGCACACCTATGACACTGTCCACAAATGTACAAAAACACAACAAACAGTCACATTATATCCCCTGGATTTAGATCTCAGTTAGCAACGCACTCAGTTTGGTTTAGCAACAGATGTATGCGATGTATCCTGTGTTTTGCCTGAAGTTATAGCAGCTAGCTAGCAACGGCTAGCAGGGAACTCACTGTTACCGTGAAGAAATTATGGACCTCTCTGGGTTTGACCATTCTTGGAAACATTTGGGATGATGGAAGTCCCAAACTCAACAAAATATCTATCTATCTATCTATCTATCTATCTATCTATCTATCTATCTATCTATCTAGCCTATCTATCTATCTATCTACACTGTAAAAATGTGGAGAAAACTCATCATTTTCAAGTTTTGTCGACCAATAATGTTTTGTTAAGATAATTTACTTTTCTTCTTTGGATAAACTTAAATCTTTCAGTTTTAGTACCCCCAGAGAATTGCATTTCAAACACTGTACACAGTGAGCTGTGAGCCTGATCTGTCATGATTAGATTATTAGCCATTATCCACTTTCTCAATAATCCTTGAAATACATATTTGGATTCAAAAACCAAAATATTCAAGTCTAAAGTAGAAAACTGAACAATCTGAACAAAACATTATTAGTTGGTAAAAACTTTTTCAAATATTAAGCGTTTGAGTTTGGCTTAAAACTCAAAAGTTTACTTCAGTAAAATTCTGTTTACAGTGAGTGTTTTGATGTTTGTGTGTTTGTGTGGGACGGCAGGTTGTTCACGTGTAATCATGATCAGGTTTTTATTAGTCATAAGTCATCATAAAGATCTACTGGACTGAAAATAATGATCAAAGTATTTGTTTATTTTTGTGTACCTGCACCAATGAGCTCCTGTCGCTTGAACGCACCACTTGCCAGCTGGCTTGCACCTTAGCTTTGGTCCGCCCTCTTCGGCACATTCATTGGCCTCAGAGCAGAGCGTCAGCGCAGAGGAGGCGGATCCTGAGGACCAGTTTATTGTCAAGAATGTGTAGTAGCACTCAAACTAATTTACCGCACCGACTGTGTCACACGCTCGTGCTGAGCTCCATCTCTTGTTTGGGACGCGCTGACTGGATTAACTCCCGGTAGTTTGACACGACAGCTGTTGGCTCTAATCGACCTTTTTTTATTATCATTATTATCATGCGAGTTTTTACTTGAGCGGAGCAGGAAAACGTGTATTTCTTTTTTTGGAGGAGGAGGAAGATAGTTCAGTTTCAAGCACGTCCATCAATGTTAGATTCAGCAACGATGAGCAAAAACGGGATGGTGACAACAGTCCACACGAGGATAAGAGCTGAGCCGTTCACGGGCAGTTACGAGCTGGTGGGCAAAGAGCTGGGCAGGTGAGTGTTGTCTGTTTGTATGACTGGTGTCCTGCAGTCATTGATGAAAAACTCATCTGTGCGCTGACTTCGTTCGTGTGCTGGCGGAGAGGAATTTGTAACAATGTTTTGACAATCTTGTGTAAATCTGTTGAATATATTGGATTTGCTCTGTGCTCGTGTTAATGGGAAGCGTGTTAATTGAACATTTCCAGTCCCACATTCCTTCCCAGCCCGGGGGAAGGCGCAGATGGAGACGCGCTTTGGCACGCGTAATGGTGATGCGCCTTTGTGCGTCCTGGATGAAAATTACTGAGGAGTTTAAGGACTTTCTGATCTTCTTTTCTTTCTCTTTTTTTTTTAAATGAAGTGGTCACTAATTAGGTATGTGAAGTTGCTGGGGCCAGAAGGTTCTGTGAGACAAAAGGGACTTAAAGGGACAGTTCACCCTAAAATCAAAAATGTAGATTTTTCCTCTTACCTATAATGCTATTTATCCATCTGGATTGTTTTGGTGTGAGTTGCAGAATTTTGGAGATATCAGCACAGATGGGATGTGCTGTCTGAAGTTTGCACTTGTCCACGCACGCATCTTTCTTTGCACTTTGAAACTCCACATCCTGCGTTACTATTTCTACTACAGCCCACTTGTGTGATCGACTGAATCTTGTAGATTCCTCAAATGTCATGAGTCAGATTTCAGTAGCAGTGGTTTGTAGTCATGTTTTTAATGTGTCACAGTAACAGTATGAGGTAAAATGACCAAATATAAAATTAGGCTAATGAGATGACGGTACATGTGAGTAAAAAAAGGTGACCCTTACAGCCTTTGGAGACAGTTTAAAGGTCAACTTTATTGTGACATATGCAAACATGCAAAGTACAGTTATACACTGTAAAAAGAAAGCTGAGAAAACTACTAATTTCAAGGCCTTCATGAGATTTTTGAGTTTTGAATTAAAATAAACATGAAGTTTTGTTGACCTATAATCTTTTGTTGACATAATTTACTTTTCTTCTTTAGATAAACTTGAATCTTTTGAGTTTTGGGAATGCCCCAAAAAATTGCATGTCAAAGAGTTTTGACAGTGAGCTGTGAATTTGGTTTGTCATTGGAATGGTTGCAATGGAAAATATTCAATTAGTAACCGCTATTCACTTTCTCCTCAATTGAATTACTCATCGGTCTTTGAAATACACATTTTAACGGTTTCTAAAACTCAGAGATTCAAGTTTATCAAAATAGGAAAAATAAATTATTGCAACAAAACATTATTAATAGGTAAAACTCTTCAGTTGGACTCAAAAATCTATTGAAGTAAGTTGTTTTGAAATTATGCGTCTTCTCAGCTTTTTCATTTTTACAGTGTACAGTCAGATTCAGTCTCTGCATTTAACCCATGCTGCTATTAGAGCCGTGGACAGCTGCTGGGGACCAGCTCCAGTTCTAAGCCAGGACCTTGGTCAGGGCGACTGAATGGAGAATTAAACTAACATACATGTTTTTGATGCTTGGGGGCACCGAAGAACCCAGAAAAATCCTCTGCAGGCATGGGGAGAACATGCAAACTCTAATGAAAAAAAATGAAAACTCATGTGGTGCATAGACTTAGCACCAGCTCTCTTGTCTCATGCCTTTTTTCCCAGGAGATGCAGCATTAATATGGCATCTACGTCAACCACTTTTCTGTCTCTCTTCAGCCAAATGCCATTTGTGTCTCACAGTCACTGATGTGTGGATCCTGATACAGAGGTGCACATTCCAGTCATATTAAAAGTGGGGATTCCCCGATGTGCCAGACAGCAATGACTGTCCTCAAAAAGCATTTTGAATCAGCACAAGGAACTGTACTTTACTTCTTGGGTTTCACTTAACTCGACAGCTGTTTGGTTACTGTTTGTGCCAATTCTGCATCTGTCGCTATGATTTCAACTCCTCTGCAGAGTGTGGAGGGACAGACTAAATAAAGAGTCAGTTGGTAGCAGCCAGTTTTCCTTGTCAGACACCCTGGGACATCCTGGGACAGCAGCCAGGACCAATGGGGGGGTTGGCTTGAGGCTACCTATGAAGTGTAGTCCCCCTCTCCCTCCTCTCACCCTCATACCTCAACCCTACATCCTCCTTCCCTCTTCTTCCCAGGAGTCCGGCCCAACAACATCCTGAGATCAGGCCTCATAATCGCATTAAGTGCAGGAATGTACGTAGTGCTGCATGCCAGCAGATCAGCTATACACTCTTTACATTAGGTGGGATGTTGACCATATTAGTGCTTGTAGGTGCCTGAGTTGAATTCTTCCGCCAAATGCTTCTTTCATGAAGCTTAAAGGCGTTGTACATTTCATTGGCCTCATTTTTAAAACCTTATCACCATCATCAAGCTTTTCATTAGGTGTTGCGGTCTCCTGCAAACCTGTGCACAAACACACGTTGTGGCCGACCCGAAAGCAGGAAGAGGAACTCGGTTTGTGTGTCAGCCTGTCTGTGAAACAGGCAAACGAAAGCTGTGAGGGCTGTCATTTCTCGTTGGCCTTCAGACATGAGTCAGTGCCCCGCTGAGGGAGACAAAACGCAGACTCCACAGGAAACCAATTTCTCAATCAAATTATCACCAGCTCCAGCACTTTTGTGCGTCACAGTCAGGTTTATGATTGATGACAGACTTGCTTCAGACAGTTTAGATGGACTCGTTTCTGCTGAGGGTAACCCTGCAAATGAGCCGTTTGATCTGCATAATTGTGTTTGTGGATGCAGGCAGGAGTGTTTGAGAAGGCGCTCATTAGTGTTAGTCAGAGTTTGGTTGAGTTTTTCTGCTGTAACAGGGCTGTATGCAGGGTGCAAAATAAATTTTTTTGTCCACTGGCCTAATGGCTAGTGAATGTTCAAATTTTACCAGCAACTCAATAGATTACCATTATTGTTTTGTGAGGCAAATCTACCAGCCACTTGCATCTTTTGCCAGCATTTGGCTGCTGCTAATTTTGTTCCTTGGCTGCATGCAAAAATGAGCCAAACTTAAAGGAGCAATATTGCACAATATTGAACTCTATTTAGCACAAAACTTACCAACGAAAACAGTTATTCTGGCCCAGAATGGAAATTAGCAGTAGCAAGTATTTCACCTTAGCATGGTTCCTTACTTTCTGACGACATATCATAGTCATTTTATGATTTATTGCAGTAAATATATTACTGATTTCTCCTTTAACATGAAAAATGTTAGCATAAAGCACTGTGATGTTATGTAAAACCATCTGCTTAGTAACACGGCAGAGTGTGAGCGTAGCCGGCTGGAAGGTGGCCGTGTTTAGTAACCTCTGACCTGTTGTCAGCCTTTGAAAAGACCTCCCGTTGCTCCTTTCCGCGGCCACCGGTCAGCCCTTTTCTCTCCATATGTAGTTCCCAGCCCACAGTGAGCCGCTCTGAACTTGGCTAATTAAGGATGAAAAGGCTCTGACGGGTTTTGCCTTTTCACTCTGAACAATGAGTCGTCACCATTCTGCGAGAGTCGGGGGGTAAAAGAGAAGAAACAGGCCCCCGCAGCAGCCGGGGCGGTAGCCAAAACAGAACCAGGCTTCGGCCCAGAACAGTTGCTGTTTTTGGTCGGCAGCGCAGTGGGCTTGGAGTAACACTGTGTGGGAAAATGACTGGCACCACGCTGACTGGACCTTTCTGACTTCATTTAGATTCTGGTCATCGTTTCACATCCTGTGGTCACTTTTCCTGAGCCTTGTGCAGCGTATCTGTATTGTGTAGCTCATTAAACTTTGAGATTTCAAGTTGGATATAGATGCTGAGGTTACAGCGTCCATTTTAGCGTGCTGCTTAGGCTCCAACCTGACTGTAACAGCAGTGACCCCCTGCCTGGCCTCCCCTAGCCGCAGTCAGGTGGGTGGTCCTGGTCTCGGGGCTGCCTTGTTAGCCGACTGGTCAGCTTTTGTACGACTGTCAAAAGGAGAGGCAGGCTCTGGCCGAGGGTCTGGGCGGAGGTGTCAACACAATTCCATTTGTCCCCGCTGCTGTCAGCTGTGAAGAAAGGGAAGCGAACAAGGCCTCATTATCAGCCTGGGAGGAACGGCTGCTGATTGTGGTCGCCTTGACACAGAGAGGCAATTCTGCACACATCGGACATCCTGCCCACACCCACAGCTGACCCTTAACACCTCCTACGAATCCATCAATGTATATGCAGAAATATGAATAGAAATGATGAAGTTGTGAAAGTGGGGGTTCCTTTTTTAATCTCACGTGTTACCAGCGACATCCAGCAACCGAGCTGTTGCCTCTCTTTGTTTTTGTTTGACCCATTAAGTGGCCTTATAGCATTATCAGGTCCCTGCCCAGTATTCAGCAGCTCTTGCCAAAGCTGTCAGCCTTATCTGCCTCCCCTGAGGGCTAGAGGAAGAGGAGGAGAATGGGGGAAATCTCCACCGAATGCTGTGGTCAACAGCAGCGGGCTGCATTTTCAAATGATGCCACTTAACCTTCTTATCTCTGAACTGTTCTTTAACCTCGCCCACAGTGTTGCACTCGTGGCTGGTTGGCGGGTTTTTCCAAACGTCTTGCACTGTAATCTAGGTTTCACCTCCCAGCAGTTTAACTGTCATGAGTGTGTCCAGTAATTTTAGCCCTTTGCATGCTGCAGTTTTAAATGACCTAAATTTAATCCAGTGGTCCAGTTGGCTACTTGAATACAGAGCAAAACCAAATATATTTGAAAAGCCAGTAATGTGGTTGTGATTATTCTGCCTCCTACTCACTACCCCCCCTCCTCTTTGTTTTCCCAGGGGAAAGTTTGCGGTGGTGAAAATGTGCATTGAGAAGGCAACGGGGAAGCAGTACGCTGCCAAGTTCCTGCGAAAGCGACGGAAGGGCGAGGACTGCCGCATGGACATCTTAAACGAGATCGCCGTGCTGGAGTCGGCCAAGGCAAACCCCTATGTTGTGGCGCTGCACGAGGTCTACGAAACCAAGTCCGAAATCATCCTCGTTCTGGAGTGGTAAGACAACACAAACAACACAAAGGTCTTTAAAAGTTCACTCAGCAGGCTTGTCTGTCAATCCAAAGTTTGTTTGTGTTCAAACTCTCCGGCACACACCCACCCTCACACTGCGATGGTGGTAATCTAAATGGCCTGTCAAACCTCCCTCTCTTGACACTATTTGAGCCATGCCAGGAAAACTGGGAGAAAATGATTAGGTTCTCAATCATTAGGGAGATGAAAATCCTTTAATCATCACTCACTAAAAACTCACCATGACTGGAGTGTTTCTGAAGCAGAATGTCAACAAACTGTCTTCTAGAGAACTCGTATATACACATTTATTCATTTCTACTTGATAATAGGGATGTAACATACCAAAAAACCCACGGTACACTAATACCACAATAAAAAGTCAACGTTATTTAAGTCTGATGCAGCAGTTCTGTTCATATAAAATTCACTTTTCCTTTAAACTTAAAGCACAAAAGTAGCCAGTCATGACTTAAACGTGCAAAAAATTGGCATGAATTGTCTTTTGCAAGCGCACATACATAATTCAAACATTCATTTCCAAGCAACACCTACACAGCAGTCTTTTTATAAAATAAAAATAATGATATTTAAAATTGTGTTACATCTGGGGGTGGAAATAATTAAAACAACTACTCTAACTACTGTAATTAAGTCTTTTATTTTGGTACTTTTACTTTTATGTGTATTTTCTCAAGTCCAAGTGTGAATTGCACTGTTAGTTACTTTTAAAATCATAATTCACACTGAGTAGGCCTATAATATGAATGAATATTCAAACCTTTCATCTGCATATTTGTGGCCTATAAGCCTATCTGATCGTGAATAGACTAATGAAAGTAGTAGTAGTTTTACTTGTAGTTGAGTAATGTAACACTACTTGTTCTTGAGTACAGATTTACTAGTTACATCTTTCTTAATAAGCGATAATTTTTCATGGTGGGAAAACCTTCAGATCTTGCGCACACGTCATGCAACATCCTGTGTTTTGCATGACGGGAATGTCACTGCGCTTCATGTTCATGTGAATTGTCAGCGTCTGCATATCTGCCTGATCTGTGAAAAAACACCGTCCTGGTTGCTGAGCGTACAGCTGTGTGTCAAAAAAACACACCCACACACACACGTGTGAAATGTGTAGCCTCGCACTTCTGTGACATGAGCTCTGCCTTAAATGGAAATTTCTCTCTCTCGGTGGTTAGCTGCTCATCTCGTCAGTTTCTTGTTATACTGAATGACTGTCAGGAACTGTCACTTTAAATACCAGCGGGGCAGAACTGCAGCATGTTCACTGTGTGAAAATACGAAATGTCGTGCTACAAATGAGTCGGTTAGACCCAACACTGTGAGAACATATGTCTCTGTACTGTGGACGGTGTGTTGCCTGTCAACATGCAGGTGAACTGGCCGGAGGCTGCTCGCTCAGTGACCCAGCAAAGTCATCCCGTCTGTCTGTCTCTGGTCTGTTGCGGTTGGGCGTTAAATGACATGATGCATATCCAGTACGTGTCCTCTGACCACTTTAATGACACTCTCTAATTAGGATTTGGAAAGGACACTTAGCATCTTAATTACCTCGCTCGCCTCATTACGGGGAGATAACGCCGGGCAATTACGGTTGAACCACGTTCCCCTGACCCTGTTCCTGAACTGCTCGCCGTTCAGGCAGGAAGCCCTCTCCTGCCCCGTCCTCGGTAGTCATCCGCATCCCAGACATGGAATGCCTCCGCAGAACAAAGGCCTTGCTCTGGTGGGGGGGCCGTGTTTGACCTCTGACTGAAGTGTGAAAGGGGAAGTAGCACCACAGTTCACCCCTGCATGCCTGCAGAGAAAACATAGCAGGAGGTCAGTCGGCACTGGTCCACAGTTCCTCTTCGGCTGCCAAATGGAGCTGCACCGGCCAGTCTTTGAGCATAAAATGAAACAGCCTGCACGTGCACAATATTTTAGCAAGGGCTCAGCCTTTAAATGTCAACTCATGCCTTTGTTAGTTGTTGCACTGTACATTTGTCCTAAAAACTGCACTCGCAGCGAGACCCGTGGCCAATGAAAAGCTGCATCTTCAAACTGTCTGACCTCAGCATGAGTTTCAAGAATTGCAAACTATTTTCCATTTCCTGTGGGTTTAAATGTAAGCAGCAAGCAAGGCTCCCAAAAGTAGCATGCCGCCACTCTGGTATAAAGTGTGCTACACACACACACACGCACACACACACTTCTCGTAGCCACAACCACATCCTTGGTAATGTCAGAGAAATGGAAGCGAGAAGTTGAATTCTAATCATCTTTAAAAGTGCAGCTCCAGCATGCGTCAGAACCACAGAAACCCCCATAATAACTAGTTTAGAGAGATGGTCACTTTGATGAAAAATGAACGTGCATCACCTCTGAGCTCTGCAACTTTTT
Organism: Lutjanus campechanus; assembly: GCA_027495735.1. NCBI lineage: Eukaryota > Metazoa > Chordata > Actinopteri > Lutjaniformes > Lutjanidae > Lutjanus > Lutjanus campechanus. The sequence goes on from JAJHUR010082717.1 coordinate 12,712, forward strand.
TTGTGCACAGTAGCTAAAACAGTCCCAGTGATGTATTCTCCAGGAAGAGTAGTGTTTGAGGGCTAAAAGGGCCTAATTTAGAGCGGCAATAATTGGTCGCCAACTATTTTGATAATCCATTAATTGTTTCAGTTATTTTGCTTAATGCTTAGCTGCTTTTCTTCATCTTTTCTGACAATAAATCATAAGTCTTAAGGTTTCAGACTAAATATCTTTGGGTTCTGGGCAAAACAAGACATTTCAGGATGTCATTGTGGACTTTGGGAAACAACGACCCAATTTTTTCACCATTTTCTGACATTTTACAGGCCAAACAACTAATCAGTTGCTCAAGAAAATAATCAACATTAAAAGTAATCGTTCAGTGCAGCCCTATGTTTGTTGGAGTATTCCAGAGTCCAAGTACTGACAAGACAGTCCAGCCAGCAGACAGGTGACATGTATGGTGGCAGAGTGCTGATAAGGTGACGTCAATGAGCTTCCAGCTTGGTGATCAGCCAAGAAGGACTTTGACCTAATAGCTTCTCCTGCAGAACTAAAAGGACGCTGACTTGCTCCACCACTTTTAAATAGAGACATATTTTAGTATCCTCTTAGAGGCTCGTCTGTTTTTGGCTGCAGCGGGTCTTTTCTTGCATCGGACGTCGTCTCCCACACACTCTGAGGTAGCGCGTACATTAACTATCTCGGAAGGCGGGAGACCGCGCAGACTATTTAGACTTCAGGGAAGTATCAGATCATTCCTAAGTGCTTGGCCAGAATGTGTGAAGTCTGTTGAATTTAAACAAGATGGTCTTTATCGAGATTTTAAATCTCCCCAGGCCTTCTCCTGACAGCTTAATGAAGCTATTGAAATACTCTGTCATGTCAAGCCTTTAATTGTTCAGACAGGTACAGTAATGAAGGTCAAATCCATGTTAAGTTGACAAGTTCAACACCAGCTCAAAAAGAGGCAGTCTAGAGGGTTTTTTTTCCCTATTGCAATAAAAGCATCCATCAAACCACACTCACATGTCTTTCATTTCCTCTCTCAAATGAAAACACTAACACCAGGCTTGTTGGAATTTGTTATAAATGAACAGATCGATGTAAACAGATGAGAGCGGGGTTTCACTGTAATGTCTCCACTGCTCTCTAAACTCTTTGGGGGGGGTTTGTTGAGCGTGTTTGGAACAAGCAGGGTAGGTGGCAGGTCAAGTATTTGGTGCTGGGAGCGAAAAAAGAAAAGATTATATGAACCAATGACGGATATCCTCCAAATCCCCAAAACATGGGTGCTATTTTCACAGCTGAGGATAGTAAAGAGCACAGGGTTAGGAGGCTAACGCAGGGGATTGGGTGGTGCTGGTTATGTAACAGTCGTGCCCAGGGCCTGGTCCCAAAGTTTTTTTTCCCCTCAGAAGATGAAAAGCATGTGTGCCATCTAAATCCCCCACACATGGCTCTGGTTTTTCGGGTGAACTGTCAGCTTGAGGCATTGATCTGACTGATGGAGCATCCAACATAAATCCACCATGTCTCCACTTCACTTAACTTTGTTACACAAGCGCGGCAAGACCAGGCTTGAATCTGACGATTCCTTCCACAAAAATGTGAGAAGTCACCATCGAGTTGTCTAATTACTAAATTCCCAAAATGGATAATCCCATATACATTGTTTTGGGAGAATTAGCAAAAAAACTATGCAGGCTGACGTTCATACAGTATCTAGTTACAGTTGACACTGCTCCCCTGCCACCGTCTCTGGCTAAGATCTGTTCCTTTCCACTTAAAATGTTTAAGCTTTGATTAATCAGCCAGTGTTTGCTTCTGCTGACCCCATTTGATTTAATAAGTTAACCTGCAGTATATCAGGCTGCATTATGCCTTATCTGACGCTACTGTAAACTAACATGACCGTGCTTATCTCCTGTAATATTCCTGGGAAAGGGAGGGTACATGGGGAGGCGGCGTACCTAATATTACAGTGATTCATGCTAGAATGGCAGGCGGTGTGTAGAGGTGGATGGACTTTGTGCCTCCGAGCCAAAGCACACTAATGAGGAGACTGGCTGTTACGTAATTTTAAAGAGAGTGGAAATGACTTTGGGCTTGTTCACTAAAATTGTAGTAACGGGATGGGTTGGAATTTGCCATTGTCAACGATTCAAACTCAGAGGAAGGGCGTATTTGTATGGCTTGAGGTGCAATTTATTATGACAAGTCAAAATGAATAATCAAAACTGAAAGGAAGCCAAACTAAACTCCACTGGGTGGCTGTTCATGTACATGTTTCTTTCTTCTCATCTTATCCTTGTTTTGTTTTCTCAGTTTTCCTTCCTGTGCTTTCCTTCCAGCGCTGCCGGTGGCGAAATCTTCGACCAGTGCGTTGGCGAAAACGACGAGGCCTTCACGGAGGAAGATGTGATCCGGCTGGCCAAGCAGATCCTGACCGGAGTTGCCTTCCTGCATCGGAACAATGTGGTGCACCTGGATCTGAAAGTGAGCACGCTGAAAGACTATATGACAATATAGGGCAGGCTATTCCCTCGAGTGGCCGACTGATTTCTGTTATGCAACCATAACTCATTCAGTGTGTCACGGCCCTGTTCCCACGAGGAATCAGGCGGCAAAGGAGCTCGACTGAACTATCATGTTTTCTTTAAGTGGGCCCCGAGGTAACATCATTGACATTTTCTTTATACGTAAACATCTCACAAATTAAGCAAGTATCTGGTTTCCCTTTATACATGTTATATCATTTAGGGCTGTACCCAACTCAGAATTTTGTCAGTGGACTCGGATTTCACTGTTCAATAGGACGATTTGATGATTTGTTCCTTTTTATTCAGTTCAGTAGCACACATCCCACCCGCGCTCTGTTTCTGTCACTCTTCTCCACTTCTGTCTCGGTTAGCTTTGCCGTTTGTGGTGATTTTGACTCATTAACTTTCAGGGAGCAGCCCTAATATGATTCTTCTAAAGAGTGAATGAGCAATCAGTTGAAATGCATCCTTGCTTTAGCAGGGCTGACGCTTTAAAACATTTTGGTATATATTTACAGAGTGTGAGGTTTTCGAGAGGTGAATCTTCTGTAGTTTTCGTTCGCCCTTGTGCTTTGAGTAGCCCAGGCCTGCTGTTGGCCTCTTGTGTTTATCTTAGAGGCTTAAACCAGCGCTGGCATTTGGCCGGTCTAACCCAGGATTAAGTGCAGTCGTACGTACGCTACAAACCCAGAACCATCCTCGTGGTTGGCATGGACATCTTACCTGTTTACGGTCTCGTCTGATTGGCTTAGCGGCAGATCTCGATGCTGACTGACAAACCAGAACCTAAATCCTCTTGGGGTCGTTCACCTCAAATGCTTTGGCTCATTCACACTGACATGCAATGATGTCAGACCTCAGGCGTCTTGAATTATCATTAGTCATTATGTAACGTACCTCTGTCTAATCTGTGCGTGTGTTATCTCCAGCCCCAGAACATCTTGCTGACCAGTGCCAAACCTCTGGGGGACATTCGTATCGTGGACTTTGGCTTGTCCAGACGCATGGACAACATGAAAGAAGTCAGGGAGATCCTGGGTACACCAGAGTATGTGGGTGAGTCCTGCTTTCAGGCATTAAAATACCCAGAATCACCTGTTTCTTTTTCAATCTGAGTGGCACTGATCATGACTAATTGGGGCCATGTGTTTCTGTTTCTGTTGCAGCACCAGAGATCCTCAACTATGAACCCATTAGCACTGCGACAGACATGTGGTGAGTGTGCCCCTGTAGTTAATGAGGCTGTTTCCACTCATTTTAATGGGTGCTATGCAGAACTTGTTTAGTCTGTGTTTTACTTCTGGGAATAAAGGCATTTTCAAGACAGTGACATCACCTCCCTAATGTGCAAAAGACAGTCTAGACCTTTGACCACAAGATCATCTTTGCTTCATACTTGTAGTTAATGAACGACCAACTGCAGCACAGTGGAAGGCAGCCAGATGTGTTGTGCTCAAGTGTGTTGCAAAACAGTTTCTGACACTATCAAACATGACAGATTGCCTCATAACCTCCTTCCCTTTCTTCCTCCCTGTGAACAGGAGCATCGGGGTCCTGACGTACGTCATGCTGACAGGCGCGTCTCCGTTCCTGGGTGACGACAAGCAGCAGACATTCCTCAACATCTCTCAAGTCAACATAGACTACTCGGAGGACACGTTCGAGGGGGTCTCCTCCCTGGCCGTTGACTTTATCAAGTCCTTGTTAGTCAAAAACCCCAGGTGAGGCTGCTTACAGTAAAAATGTAGATATGATCAGATGTTCTGATTAAAACCGAATCATTTCCATCAGCATTGCTTTGAAATGATTGACACACCAAGGATGTGAGTCAGGTCTACACCGGCACGGAAGTACATCCGCATACGTCTAAATGAGTGCATGTGGTAACAAGATTTGCGTCACCTCACCAAGAAGTAATTTCCTTTTTTGCAAATGTAGGTTGCAAGCTCACCTCATTTAAAAGTAAGAGACTTTGTCAGTCAGTCAAAACACTGACTATGTTTGCACGCACGGTGATTTTCCACTATTATTCAGAATACAACAATGTTCTGACTCTGACACAGGTCACCTAAATGACATATATTCTGACTTAAGCCTTATTCTGATTTAACATTTTCCAATTAAGAATAGTGGAATAGGTCACTATTATTCAGGTTTTATGAGCCTGTTTGCATGTTTTCAGTCATCTCTGTGCCTTGTAAACAAACCAACTAGCCAAACGTTTGCGAGGCAGGGGCAGAGATGCACGCACAAAAGAAAAGCCCACATTTTTGGTCGGAAGGAGAAACACGCCATCTTTTAAACATTATAAAAGGCTTGGATATCAACAGGTTTTCAGATATGTGGTAAACGGGAATATCTGTGGAAGTCACTTGACTACATTTACATGCCCATATATTCAGATTCGTACCCTTATTCTGAAAAAGACAGTATTCTTACTATGCTGTTTATGTGGCTAATGAAAATGAATATTTTTCTAATATTCCTGTTTACGTGCAGCCGTGCATGAACATTTCGCGTCAAAATAGACCGAGTTTTACACCAGTGGCGGATTTGTTTCATTCATTCATTCATTCAACCACCTCCTTGGAATGGTTGGCATTGCAGTGTTGTCCAAAAACTTGCTGATATCCAAGTTTCTCCTTCCGACCAGAAATATGGGCTTTTCTTTTGTGTGTACACGCTGCCCTCACAAACTGTTGGCTGGTTGGTTTGTTTACAACACACGGAGATGGACGCAAGCAAGCAGGAAAGACATGTCACAAGCTGCGGTTAAAAACCCCAACTGAGACGCACATTGTGAATGTCCTGTATACATGTCCAAAAACCCGAATGCTCCCGCTGTATCCCACATGTCTAAATTGGAAAATGCTCCATTCAGAACATGCTGTTTACGTGTATCAAATATTGTCGTATTCTGAATAACAGTGGAAAATTAGTGTGTAAACAGTCATGGATGCATCCGCATGTTTGGAAAAGAGAGCAGCTGAACTGAGGGGATTTTCAAGAGAAGCTATGTAACCATACGTCTGATGAATTTAACTCTAAGCCGTAATGACCTGACTGAGAGCTCCAGTTTTGAGCCCTGAATTCGTCACCACAGTTTGCTGATGAAAAGTAACTGAAGCTTCTGTCGCACATCCAGAGCCTGAACCTCCAGTCAGTGTTGTTTAATTGCATCAGATTACTGGTGGCGTAGGAAAAAGTGGAAGATTCCTCAGTGTTTGAGTAATCGGTGAGAGATGGAGGGGAAACATTCTTGAGTGCAAAAAGTGTTTTTTTTGTGGTTTTCTAAACCAAATGTTGTAAAGGAATATGGCCGCCGTCTGTGAGAGAACAGATTGATTGAATCGGAAGATCCAGGCAATCCATGGGTTATGTAAACTCTTTGGGAATTTCCACTCATCCACGGTGTTATTGTGTTTGTGTGTACAGGAAGAGAGCCACGGCAGAAGAGAGCCTCAACCACCCCTGGCTGAACTCGCCATCCCGTCCCCACTCCCACCCGCACCTCCACGCCACGTCGGCCTCGTCTTTGGACGAGCCGGAGACGAGCCAGTCGGAGTCGGAGCCCGAGAGCCCGGCGCCCTCACCCGAGCTGGACTTGATCGGGTCGTACCTCATGTGCCCGGGCAAGGGCGAGCTGAAGACGGGCCGCGACGCCTTCTCCTTCAGCGAGCCCCCGTTTCAGATCAAGCAGGAGCTGATCTGCTGAGCGACAGGTGGAGAGAAACTGAACGAATTCAAACTCCGCCGAGCAGACGCTGAAAGCCGGCGAGCCTGCAGCTTCTTGGTCGCTATATGGATGCTGTACGCCTGCAGCTGGCTGCTTCTACTGCTGTGATGTCTGTGAGCTGGGCTGTGTGTAGTCTGATACCTCTCTGAGTGTGTGTGTGTGCGTGTTTGAATAATACACATGCTGATTTATGATAGCACGGAAGGAATGTGAGAGGAATGAAGATGGCGGGAGGAAGGAGTGGGAGAAGACACACGGGGACTTTGTCGCGGGACTGCACCCCTGCCTTAAGAGTGACAGAACTGAACTAACACTGTGGCTAGTTCACCCCTGCACGCACACTGGTTTCTCTTTTCACCCAATTAGCCTTTTGAGTTGGGTTTAAGAGGAGAGGCAGCCTCCCGCTTCCTTGGGAAATGACTTCACTCACTGTTTGCTCTCATCAAAACAAGCTCTGCTTCAGCTGACCCAGACATACCTTCTGTGATGAGTCCTGTTGAAGGAAGTGAAGGGTTTTGACAGATGGTTCTCCTTAACAAAAGAATTAAAAGCAAAGGACAGCACCTACGCCGGAGCTGAACTGTTCCACTGTTTTATATGTTTATTATTTATGTGTGTTTGTTAAACCACTTTCGCCCCAGTAAATGTACAAACCCACATCAATGCCTGAGTTTAAGATGGAAATAGTAGCATTCTTATTTTTCTAAGGACAATCTTAAGCACTTTTTATTTTGTCATTGGACTTTCATGTAATAAACCAAAGGTTCATCAAGCACAGTCGGCTGTCTCACGATGTACTGTACATATTAACCATTCTCCACCATCCACTGTTTTGGTCACATCACCTGTTTTTTGTTCACAAAGTGCCACTTTTGCAACCTCACTTCTGTGTTTAATATTTGACTTTGTTCAGTTTGTTTTGTTGGCTATTGCACAAGTTGCACAAGTTTTTTTTTTTTTGTACTTAACTGCGAGGTTGCCACTAGATTTTATGCTCTTTAAATATTGTGAAAACATCTTGGTCTTGGAAAGAGGGAATATGGTGAGGCGGTGAATGCAACAATTCAGCTTTGTTATTAGAATTGCAATAAGATGAACATGGTCAACTGAAGATTTATATAAATATGTGATTATACAGGTTTGCCTTCAGATGCTCGGGAGCAGAAAAACTGGGAAGAATTTCTCAAAAAAGTACTGAAATGTATATTATGAGTTAGTATTAAGATTAATATGAAAAGATAAATGATGTTTTTTTTTGTTTTTGTTTTGTTTTTTACCAGTGTATGAATGTTAACATCATTATATTTGTCTTATTTTGTACGTTAACTTTTACTTATTCCCGTTGTTTTTCTGCTCATGAATTTCAGGCAGGTTTGCACTTGTCCCTGTGGACGTTATGTTAAAAATGAATAAATGTTGTTGGCATGCATTGCAAAATGTAAAGAAGAAAAAATACATGTGCATTTTGTATCAAACTCTTCTGCTTGTGTGTGGTTGATTTATAGCAACAATAAGCAATGAAATTTAACATTTGGCAGCACTGCTTTATTTTTCATGCAGTTAACTTTATCAGTGTCTTATTTCTCTCGGGATAAACGAATTTCTGTCTTATCTTAATTTAATTTAAGGTTGTTAGGGTTCAGTTACATGAAAACTATGAGAGTGAAAAGTTATGATTCTGGATTTGGGTTAAGTAATTCAACCAAATCCAGGAGTGTTTTATATCCCACATAATTTCTGCCAGTATTTCAACCAAACAGACACACCAAAGAGAAACTTACATAAAAGTGGCAATAAGGATGTTTATTTTTTTAGTTAGAACAAAAAGGGAACAAATAAGGCTGGTCATTTTGATTGGCTGTTAATTTGTGGTGATCATAGTTCGGTCAACGATTGACGATGAAGACTTTATTTTCTTTTGTTTTTATGGGGGGGGTCACCTTTAATTGACAGGGACAGCTGAGGAGCAGACAGGACATGGGGGAAGTGTAGGGTGACCAGGTGTCCCACTTTATGAGGGACTGCACAGCATTTTTATCTCTTGTCCCACGCCTCACGTATTGAGAATGTCTCCACGTTTCAGTCGGCTCTAGTTTTCAAAATTCAAACCACCATGTATGCATAGACACAGTGCTGACCTCTGGATCATACATCAACAACGCTGCCATATTAGTCAAAGCAAGACTGGCCTGTAAAGAAATGCATATAAATGGAGAAGCTGTGGTTTTTGTGGATAAAAAAACCACTACAATGTTTATATTTTTCAACCAGTTTCATTAGTCATTTTTATATTTAACAGCTTATGATTTATGAGGAGTAAGTTGGAAAAAATGTTTCATATCAGCATAGAGATGAAATTTTAGACTACCTTTCAGCAGTGTCCCACATTGTCCCAAACAAACATATTCTTTGTGACACATTTGGTTTGATGGGATCTTGTCTTGTGGAAGTGACATACAGCAAATGGACTCAGGCTGGAATCGAACCTGGGCTGCTGTAGTAAGTAATTCATCCTCGACGTGGGGGTACATGGAGTGCTCGCATGACCAGGTGAGCTACCGAGGAGCCCCAACTTTACTATCTTCAAGCCTAAAAATCATAAAATCACCCTGAAGAGTTTCCTTAAGATGGGTTTACGGTCTAATGTGCATCTATTGTGGGGGTCCTTGACATGAAGAAGTTTGGGAACCCCTGTTCTCAGATGGTGGTTTTCAGCTCCTTTGTTCAGTGACCCTTCAAAGTGACACAGTGTCGACAGTACTGACAACCTCTCATCAGAGGTTGCATAATATGTCTCTGACTGGCAAGTGATTTAACCAAAGATCAGATTCCACACTCAGATTGTTTCATTTCCACAGTTTAAGAAGTCCGACTTAATAAAACTCTCAAGTATTTCATAATAAAACAAAACAACAGAGAAAACTTGTGCAACAGAGGTTTTGTGTTTTTTTTTCCTTCCCCTGATCTGTCCTCTGTATCATCCCAACATATGTCACCCCTCTAGACACTTAGAAATAAAGGTGCTAACCAAGGTTCTACCAAGAACCCTTTTGTATTCTAAGGGTTTTATCTTGAAGACACTCAGGGGGTTCTACTAGGAACCTTTTCATAGTCCAGGGGTTTTATCTATAGAACCTACCCAGGAAGTTCTACCAAGAACCCCTTTATATTCACAGGCTTTATTGAGAAGCACTCAGGGGGTTCTACTGAGAACCTTTTTATAGTCCAGGGGTTTTATTTATAGAACCCACCCAGGAGGTTCTACCAAGAACCCCTTTATACTCACAAGTTTTACTGCGAAACACACAGTTCTACTGGGAATCTTTTTATATTCCAAGGGTTTTACCTAGAATACACTCAGGGGTTCTACAAAAAACCCTTTTGTATTCCAAGGGTTTTATCTAGAACAGGCTCGGGGGTTCTACCGGGAACCTTTTTATATTCCACAGGGTTCATCTCTAGAAATCACCCAGGGAGTTCTACCAAAAACCTTTTTATATTCCAAGGGTTTTATCTTGAGCACACTCAGGGGGTTCTACTGGGAACCTTTTCATATTCCAACAGTTTTGCCTATAGAACCCACCCCGGGGGTTCTACTGAGAATCTTTTATAGTACAAAGAACCCTTGACAGATGAGTTCTTTAAGGATTTCATCAGTCTTTGAAGAATCTTGTTTTCCAAAAAGGGTTCTCTGGATGAAAAGTGTTTTTAATGCAACCCTTTGAACACCTTTGATTCTTCTGAAACAAGTGGTTCTAGGTAGAACCTCAGTCCCTCAGAAAAACCCCTTTTGGACCCCTTATTACTAAGAGTGTATAACCCCCATATGTGCTCAGTGTCCCTTAGTACTGATGATGAAGATCAGTTCCTTTCAGTGTTTCTGTTTGTCCGGTAGTTCACCTGAGTGTGTAGTCAGCAGAAAAGCAGATCTCATTTCAAAACAGACCCGAGTTTGGACCCGATCACATGTGAAGCATCTGCTTTTCCTCTCAGCGTGTCTATTTAGAGAAACCGAGTATCATAAAGAATAGAAAAGCCCTCTCTCGGGCAGTAGTCTTCCATAAATATCCAGCAGCCTCTCTGAACAGGAAATGCCAGCAGCATCCTGCGAAGAGGAACACAGGGGTAAATCTTTCCACCGTAGTAACGTTTCTTTCTCCCTCATGCACACGCACTCACACTCCTGCGCATGTTTACTTGTCGGGTTAAACAATATCCCTGCCTGCCAATATCCTGAATGCTTGCTTTAATGTGCTCTTCCTCTCGTGGTCGGCGCTGAGCCAGTTCAGCCAGTAATGAGAAAGAGGGCCCCCCTGCAGGGTCCTGCTCCGGTGGCTCTTGGCCGGACCGACCACTTCCCCTAAAGAAAATCCTGGAGCTGAGGAATGCCAGAAATGTTCATAACTGGCTTCCGTCCTTTTTCAAACCTTGTCCTTTATGTCTCTCTTCCCTCCCGACCTCCTTAGAGGGTTTGTTTCTCAGTGGGAGGTAGTATTGTTTCCACACACACACACACACACATACATAAACATACGCAGTTATTGAAGCGGCTGATTAAGTCGCAGTTTCTAAGAAAGACTCTACGGATCAGTTGATGGGACTCTAGATATTCAAGGTGTTACAGGATGATTTAAGACAGATGTGGAGACAGTTTGTGCCGTCTCCTGACTCAAGTCTGGGTTTAGTAGCAAAAGAGCACTTGTGTCTCCTGCAGATGCAAACAAATTCAAAGAGTGGAGCAAAAAGTTTATTGTGACATCCAGATAACCTGCTCTCAACGATCTCTCTGAGGTCCTGCTTAATAGTATTTGAAGGTTATCAGACTGCTTTTATGTCCCCCAGTGAGGCACATTTCTCTGTGAAGCCCATCTGTCTCTCTTGAGTCTGTACAACAACAGTCAAAACAGATAACATTATTATAACAATTACTGTTTTTCTTTCCAATATACAAAACGTGAGCCAGGTTTTACAGGCAAGGCTCAAACCTTAAACCGTAAAATACCAGTCTAAACTGTCTTAAGTGAGAGCGACTTGCACAAACTTACTTTAAAATAGAGCTACTCATGGACTAAACTGAAGCTTAAATTAATCCTTCAAAGATGCAGGTTTAACTCTTGCTTAATGTTGGACTTGCATGGACTATTTGAAATATCTAAATCAGGTATGCCCAAACCTTTTTGTTTTAACCCGGAGGGCAAAAACTCCACTAGAATTGCCACAGCGCATCCCAGAAGCGGCTCTCCGCTCTGCTCCGCTTCAGATACACTCTGAATCTGTTGTTGACAGATGCCACTTGAATGAGCACAAAGCAGATCGAACGGGCAGGAAGTCAGACACAGAAAAGGCAGGGAGAATCTGGTTCATTTTCAAAATAAAAGACCCAGTGCAGACTCACGATCATAAAGACAGACAGAGAAGAAACTATTTAACCACGTAGCCTGCTTATCCATGGTAGAAGCACAAAGAGCAAAGAAAAGAGGACCTAATCAACAAAATCTGAGCAAGTAAACATAATCAGGAGGGCAAAACACATGGCAGGACTGAACCCATGCAGCTGTGATAAGGACTACAGGCTTAGTACATGGGCCACACACTCTACCACGTGAACTACGAGGGCACCCCTTACAGAACCTTTGGATTTGAATTTAGTTGAACTTTATGGCAGGACAGCTTTGGTCCGCAGGCCCCACTTTGGGCAGCCTTGATCTACATGAAGACCATGCACTACAGAGGCCAGTCAGACTTGGGTGGTTTTTACTTTTAATAACTTTATGGTTTGACACAATATGTTTGAGCAGTGTTTTTTCCTACTCAGGTTGTTGTTTTGTCTCAAGATTCAAACCAGTGTTGTGTGTTCTCATGAGTGCCATTCGTTACCTACTCTGGGATTTCATAGTCTCTGACTAACTAAGCCAAATTTAAACCATGTTCATGAAAGCTACTTAAATGTCCCAGTTTAACTAGTACAGATGAGGGTCTGCTCCTGGCTTCATCTGAGTCCTGCCCCTGGTGTCTGACATCTGCTGGGCTGTAAGATGTTTATTGCTGTAGGTGCTCGACAGGCGTTTCATCACGTGCTAACCAGCCACACATCCTAAAGACAAGTCTGTCAGCGCCTGAGCACATTGATCCCTTGAGGTTCGTGAAATTCCAGAAGTGGGATTTCAGAATGTAAACCTCATGGGAAGCTCGAAAGGTTACATTCTACACTGGATAGGTCAAAACGATCAGTTATATAACCAAAGTTTGTTTGACAGCAGGCGGAAATTCTGAAACTGTGGCTTTAAATGTACCACTGACAGCTTAGGAAGACGCTACAAAAATAGTTTTGTGACTGCAATCAAATATTTATGTAAAGCACTTTTCTTCCTCGTAGTCAAATATCTATATATATATGAATATTTTACATAAAGAACTACATGGAGCAAGATAGTAGCAAAAATAGCAGAAAATTGCAGAGAGCACAACAGCACAAAAAGCCACAAATAAGGATTTGGCTTAGAGTATACAGAATATGAGAACTTGTAACAGCTTTCTCTGTGTCTCCCACCGTTTTAGTGATGCTAGATGTATTAATCTATGGTACAGTCAGTCCACAACTTTGGTCCAGACTGAAATATCTTAGCACTATTTGTGTCTTTTACTGAAACATCTTGAAAAGTGCTGGATGAATTATGCATGGTGTACAGAGGATGGATCCTACTGACTTTGGTGATCCTTTGAGTTTTCATTCAGTTCTGTCCTATGAAACCACTCAGCATCCACTGGATGGATCGGTACAATGTGGTACAGACACTGATAGTTCCCGCATGCTAATTAGCAATAGTTTTCCATGCTAACATGCCACACCAAGATTGTATTCATGGTATAAAAATTATGTTGCAATCCACTGCAAGTCAGAGGTCGACGTCGAGTGCGTTACAGTGCATCTGCTCAGGAGAACGTGGACGCCTGCATCAAACCGATGCTTGTGGGGCAAGTCTCTGAACTTCACAAGCATCTACAGCAGCTGATTTAACAGATTAGCACACTTTCAAAGAAACAGGGGGAGTATGCGCGCAGAGACGCTTCTCGAGCACAAATCAACTGATGGAAATGGAAATGGCAACAACAGAGTTCACAACACAAACACTGCATACAGTATAAATTGATGAAAAGTTAATTCTGGTTATTGATCGCTGTGTGTGCCGCCATATTGATGTGAGGTCAAGTGTGTTTATGACGGGAAACTCAGGCTATGTGGATGTTGCCTGAGTTTCTGACTTGGAAGTCCAACTTGAATGAGCTTGAATCAGCTTAGCATTTGTTAGCATTTTGAGTATCTTAGCATGCTGCCGTTAGCATTTACCACAAAGCATGGCCTCACAGTGCCGCTAACATGGCTGTAGACTCTTTTTAAATCCTTTTTTTCCCCTTCACCCAATGGTTAAAAACATATCAGGTATTTTTTGGCACAAGCCCCTTGTGCACTGGACAAAAAATGCCACTAACACCCACTAACATCTGGCTTTTGTCTTCATTGGGAAAGGGTACAATCAGCATTCGCTCTCAAGTCAATTGACTCTGCAATAGTCACGGGTATTTATCGCCTCCAGCTCTAATCGGCACTGATGTAAACATCACACTATGCAAATTTGCATCCTTTTTCCCAAAGGAGGTATTTGCAGCTTTTTGGTCCATGTGCTGCTTGGCTAAACTTGGTTTGACTCTGCCAAACACAACAGGGTTTACACCTGCTCCAAGGGGTAAGAACGCTCTTCTTTATTTGAGCGCCTGAACAGTAAATAAAAAATCTTATTTCCTATAAATTCCTTTGCAATAAAACTCTTCTGTCACATTATCTAAAAACTTTTGTAGAAGCTAAATTATGGAAATGTTGGGTTTTCATCAGCAGCAACTTGACACGACTCCTACCAGCTGAAAG
>JAJHUR010082718.1:0-36101 GCA_027495735.1 Lutjanus campechanus
ACGGCGGGATGATGGCTCCTCCCAGGGGTGAGTTCTGGCCCCGACGGCCGGCGTTTTGGGTGAGTTGAAATTTTGGCCAAAACGACAGCCCGCGGGTCTACGTTTTTTTCAGTTTTTGAGTTTTGGCTCCAAGGGCTGCCGTTTTTGACCAGGGCGAATTCTGGCCAAAAGGACAGCCGGCGGGATGATGTCTCCACCCAGGGGTGAGTTCTGGCCCCGACGGCCGGCGTTTTGGGTGAGTTGAAATTTTGGCCAAAACGACAGCCCGCGGGTCTACGTTTTTTTCACCGGCCAAAATGAAAAAAGGGCTGCCGTTTTTGACCAGGGCGAATTCTGGCCAAAAGGACAGCCGGCGGGATGATGTCTCCTCCCAGGGGTGAGTTCTGGCCCCGACGGCCGACGTTTTGGGTGAGTTGAAATTTTGGCAAAAACAACAGCCCGCGGGTCTACGTTTTTTTCACCGGCCAAAATGAAAAAAGGGCTGCCGTTTTTGACCAGGGCGAATTCTGGCCAAAAGGACAGCCGGCGGGATGATGGCCCCTCCCAGGGGTGAGTTCTGGCCCCGACGGCCGGCGTTTTGGGTGAGTTGAAATTTTGGCCAAAACGACAGCCCGCGGGTCTACGTTTTTTTCAGTTTTTGAGTTTTGGCTCCAAGGGCTGCCGTTTTTGACCAGGACGAATTCTGGCCAAAAGGACAGCCGGCGGGATGATGTCTCCTCCCAGGGGTGAGTTCTGGCCCCGACGGCCGGCGTTTTGGGTGAGTTGAAATTTTGGCCAAAACGACAGCCCGCGGGTCTACGTTTTTTTCACCGGCCAAAATGAAAAAAGGGCTGCCGTTTTTGACCAGGGCGAATTCTGGCCAAAAGGACAGCCGGCGGGATGATGTCTCCTCCCAGGGGTGAGTTCTGGCCCCGACGGCCGGCGTTTTGGGTGAGTTGAAATTTTGGCCAAAACGACAGCCCGCGGGTCTACGTTTTTTTCAGTTTTTGAGTTTTGGCTCCAAGGGCTGCCGTTTTTGACCAGGGCGAATTCTGGCCAAAAGGACAGCCGGCGGGATGATGTCTCCTCCCAGGGGTGAGTTCTGGCCCCGACGGCCAGCGTTTTGGGTGAGTTGAAATTTTGGCCAAAACGACAGCCTAGAAATTACATATTGCGTATATAATATTTAATCAAGTACATTTTGAAGGAAATGTAACTCCTCACCATGTGTGGAACAAAAGCACTTTGATTAAAGGCATTAACTGCAACATTTCCTTGAAAAAATGTGTAGGCTTATGAACATAAAAAGTCCCAGGAATGAGACTCAACAATTAACTACTGTCCTGTTGCACTTACAAACAGCTCAGACAAATCCTACTGATTTTATCTTAAAGTAAAGGCTGTGGTTTCCGTTAAGTGATAATTCTGCAGTAAACATGTCACACTGTGCTCTTGTCATCTTTTTAAGACTTTTTCAATATTTAGCCAGAACCACAGTTTCATGTAGCTTTACATAACAAGTTTACTCGTGCAAATTAGAAGCATAAAACCATATATTCTAGGAGCCAGGGTTGTCTTATGAGATCAGTAGATTTTGGTGTTAAGTTAGCTGAACATGTTCACTCTTATCTTTTGTTTTTCTCTTTGACAAAACTATAGACCCTTTTAAAGCTGATGTCATCAACATCAACAAAAGCAACAGCAACAAAAGTAGCGGTCTCCCCCAGTCATCCAGACAAGTTATCAATCTGCAGATGTTGAATTAAATGTTTTACCAAAGTCACCAAAATGTCTGTTGAGAATATGATATGTCAGAATGGATATTCCACTGGGTGACTGAAACAGTTGTGATCCTATCGTAGAACTTAAGTCAGTTCTATGATAGGATCACAACTGTTTCAGAGCAATTACTGGGCTCTGTGGCTGCTAGCTATCAAATGCATTAACTGGACTGAGGATGTGATCAAAACTGCTCGTGGTTGCAGCACCCATTGACAAGTTGGGCCTACGATTCATTGCTTTTGCATGAAGTCCTAAAATTTTGTGACTGACACACTGCTGGTAGACTGTGCCCCCCACCACACACAAACCTGTTCCTTACTAATATGTTGTAATGTTGGGGTATTAACTTTTTTGAGACTAAACCAAAATGCCAGATAACATTTTGGCCGTCAAACTGTGTGTGTGCAGTGACATCTGGTGAGCTAATGATGAGACAGACTGTTTCAGGCTGTTGAACAGCAGCAGCTCTGATCACAGCTTCAACAGCAGCTTCTGGATGAACTCCCACTGAGGAGAAACAAGTCGAAAAACACCACACTGCCACCCAAACGCCAACTAACAGCCCAAACCTCATCAGCCATAATTCCAACTCTGATACCTGACCAGGACGATTGGCTCTGAAATGATTAATGGCGCTCACAGGGAAGTGTTTCACAGCACAGTTTGTATATGAGCAGGAAGAAGTCAGAGTGAAACGAGAAGACAAAATGAGACAAAGGGAAGGGCTGACAGAGGAAGGGATGAGGAGGTGAGAGGGCAGAGTGGTGATGAGGAGGAGGAGGACGAGGGCCGATGAGGTTTCAGAGGCTCAGAGCCACAGTTTGAAGTTCATTCTGTCTGTCTGCAGATAGAAACATCACAGCTCCGTCCTCTCTGACTGAAGGCTTGCTATCAGCCAGCTGCAGCCTCGTACGGGAGAAAGGAAAAGAAAAAAAAAGTGAAGCAGAGAGAAAGTCACAGTTGGGGTTCAGCAGCTTAAAGTTCATTATGCAGATTGCAGAGTTAAAATGCCTCCATTCTGCGAGTCTAATTTCTCTTTCA
The DNA here is from genome assembly GCA_027495735.1 of Lutjanus campechanus. NCBI lineage: Eukaryota > Metazoa > Chordata > Actinopteri > Lutjaniformes > Lutjanidae > Lutjanus > Lutjanus campechanus. The sequence continues at coordinate 2,803 of JAJHUR010082718.1, forward strand.
TGGCGTTATGAGCGCAGAGACGATCCATTACAGGTTAGCAAAGAGCAGCAGGGTCAGAACAATCAGATTAACAATATATCTGTGTCTGCACCATTTTTCTTTGTCTGCCATCCATGGCTGGCTGCAGGATTTTTTTCTCTCCTGGTGCTAAGGAGGGGCTTCAATAATATGCAAACTTGCCAACCTTGAGACATAAAAAAAATAGGGAGGCTTTCGATACCAATATTTAAGTTTCAGAGACTTGAAATATGAAAAAAGCATTTTTTTAAATGTTAATTTTAATTTTTCTTTAAATTCTCAGGAAAGAATCCAGAATAATTTGTGCCTCTACCATGAACTCATGTAAATCTCTGGCATAAACTAATATTCATCAGTTTTCTTCCATTCATTTAGTTTTTGCCCCTGCCCCTACAAAAAATTATGTGGAAAATTAAAAAACAAAACAAAAAACAAAATAACATGCCCATCACCTTTAAAAAGGAAGTCTGGTTTAAAGTAGCACCCTATCCGGGTGGAAACAGTGGGCCTTAAGAGTCATATAGGGCTTATACACATTGGACCACATCAGAAACAGGTTGTGATAATGAGATGGAAAAAAAGTGTGAAAATTTGTCAGAAATCTGGAGAAATAGAGGACAATGGTGATCGAGGCAATGAAAAACAGGAGTCTCCTAACTTCAGAATTACTTTATAGGAAGGTTTTCATTTTTTCAATAAAAGCAAATATGGGGCATGGCACATTTTATATAAATGTAGTTTTTGATTGAATTTGGGCAAAGAATATTCATCAAAAAAGCTATAAGCCTAATACAATTGACCACAAGGCAATAACAACAATGTCTTTCATGTGCAAAGACTTGAGCACCGGACAGTGCCCATGCAGCCACAATTTGGGTTTTTCTCATTCACTTGGGCTCAACTACTTTTTCAAAACTAGAAGTTCAAATCTCTGAACAATTGGTTTGTTGTTCACAACATGTTGGAATTTCTCATTTTATTTTAGTAAATTGCACACATTTTGGTACATGTGTTCAAAATAGCAAGTACAATTGTCTACAATTTGCACAATAAACACTTACGTACACATGGCTGGCTGATCAAAACTGATGAGTTGATTCTCTGTGAAGCTGTTTATTTAAACAGTCTTTCATCATTTGAGCCATCACAGGCATAATGACCCATTCAATTATCAAAACCTGTCAGACAGATATGTGTATATTCCATAAATATCCATGCAATGTTTGTGACATCTGCTGAATTGGCAAATGAGCTGTTGGTGACAGTAATGAACCAGGAATCACATGGTGTCATTATGTGTATATGACTTTACAAAGGTGAATTTTCTGTTTACAGTAGGCTACATGTAACCAGGGTGTAGTGTGGGGTAAACTCATTCAGTTTATCACGTCTTTGAAATGAGTTAACTCGTCTATTTTAAGATCAAGTGGGTCAATCAATGAGGGGAAAAGGTGGGTAAACAGCATTTTACCTTCCTCTACACCCCTGCATGTAAGACTTTGCTAAACAAATTAATGTACTGTACACATACACATGTATACAGTAGCACAGTTTGGGTTAGCTCTGGCAGGTGTCCTTAAAGCAGTCAGGATTATACTACAGAACTGGAAAAATTCAAATATAACTGATGCGACGTCCAAACTTGGTTAGCTTGGGTTGTGATATATCATGCTGTGCTGTGGGATTTGCTTTGAGTTTTTGTTTTGTTTTGTTTGTCTGGGCTTGTGTTCTTTGTTACCTGTAGACCATTAGGTGAGAGTATATTTGGTAATGGTGCAGGATGTTCGTGAGGGAAAAAAATCTAAATGACAAAAAAGTTACAAAAGGCAGCATTATTACAGAAGCTTGGATTTAAACATGTAAATCTGTTGTGATGAAAATAAACAGGAACACAAGCTCAAGGTCAAACACACACTCCCACACATAAACAAATAATAAGCCCTGCATCTTCCACCCTCCGTTTGTTTCTGTGGCACAAACTCTAATCCGAATCACTAATTATAATCAGCGTTTGCTTAAGGCAAACAAAGCAGCGCCATACTGTATATAAATTATGCTAATATAACCTTAAGATGGTATATTTAATTTCTACAGCTGCTGTCTGAGCATTGTTCTGCCTAATAAAAAAAAACAATGAAGATGTGCTGTGTGGGAGTAAAACTGCATGAACTGTAAAAAAGGTCAGATGGAGATGTGGAAACTTTCTTTAACGTATTAATCATATTACAGTAGGAATATTGTAGTAAATTAATGTGATAAATATTCAACAAAGTGTTTCAACGATTAAGGATGATTTACAATTCTAATCAGTATTCTCCACCACTATCCATCTATGAATGATTTACATATTCTTTAATTATGAAGACAAAAGATGTAAATGAAAAAGCATGTTCTTTATATTAACGCGCGTAGTCTAATTAGTCAATTTGTGTTTAATGGCTCTGCTGACAGGATTCAGTGGGAGGATAAACTAAATATATTCTTTTGCATCTGGAGAAACTTGCTTTTGCATATAGATAAAATGAGAGTTCTGCAATGCTGTCACTCCAACAAGAAAACGTGATGTGAGTCTGAAACAAAAATGTCAGAAAGAAAAGTTTAAGAAATAGCAGCTCATAGCTGATATTTTTTCCAATAGTTAATTTTAGATCATTTAGCTCAATTATCCAAACTGTGTTTAAAGAAGTAAGTGTAAAGGGAAAATTCAGTTCTTTAGCTTCTTTAGGTCTTTTTGTAGTTGGGATTATCAATCTGCATACAAATAACATGACAGACTTTTGTGCAGTGCACGCACCAAAGTCCAATCTTGCATGCAGGTGATTCCTATTAAGAAATGTCAGGTGATGTAGTATAAAGAGTGAAAAATGATGCATATGGAGGAGTTGGGGTGGATGGATGAGTCAAACAAAGACAGTAAATTCCTGCCAGGAAGCTGGTCTTCCTGAAACCAACAGTCATGTGCATCATGTAACATTAACGTAAGGTGACATGACATGACATGACATGACATGACATAACATAGCATTGTGTTAGGTAACATACTCATTTTTATTTTTTCCTAACCATAACCAAACTGTGACAATATTAACCATGTGTTTATTTTTGTTACCATGACTATGAGGGTCAGCTGACTATGGATTTGCTCTCCACAGAAATAACATGATAGAGTGCTGCAGGGATGATGTTTTTTTGTAGGCTGACCCGCAAGCTAACACCGCTCTGGTTCCCTCCACTTTAAAAAAACAAATGGGATTTTTCCATTGGATAATTCACTTTGGATAAGTGCTGAAAATAAGCTGTGTGATGGTGTGTGGTAAACAAAAGTTTAATGCCCCTAACAATCTCTTTAGTCTCATTTAGCCACTTTTTAGCAACTACCTTTTTAAAACACCAAAAAGCTTCAAAATTCACTGACAAGAACGAACTTCCATCACCATCATGACCTCAGAGGACAACCCAAACTTAACTGAAATATTGGACAATCCAATATTTAAAAAAGTTCAAATGTATTTCATTGTATCAAATCACAGTATAATTGCTGAAAGTGTGTGATGTTTTTTCTGTCAGGAGGAGTTGAGGCACCAGGACAGAACAGCAGAGACCTGCCGCCTCTGCAGATGGACTGACAGGCCTGACTGAGCCTCTGAGACCCTCTGAACTAATCAAACACAGCTTTGAACTTTTGCAGCTTCTAAAGCAAAAAAATCTGCTGATGTAATATGTGAAATAAGTATGAGTGTGATTCAGATCCAGAATTAGCCTTTCAACAACAGAGTTTTGACACGTTCCTGTAAGATTCATCTTACGCCATATTGGAGTCTCTGCATGTAATGCCAGGTTCAGACGAACACAATATCATGTAACTGATAACAGACCAACCGGACAGATGTGGGCTGTAGGGGACAAAAACAGATATGACCTTATGAGAGTACCAGCGTCAAGTGTACTGGCCCTTCATGGTAGCGTACCTTTGTCATCACATGGTTACCACTGTGAAACAGTCTCAGTTTGGTTAGGCTTGGCACAAAAGTATTTAGTTAGGTTGGGGAAACGATTATGGTTTGGGTCTGATGTAGCATGTCAAGTTGCATGTCATTTCATATTTTATACTCTGTTCGTGTGCCCACCAACTGCTGTACAACAAGTAGAAGAGAAGTATAGCCGGGTCTGCAGGTCACAGAGCTCTTTATGTTTCTCCACCTCCACAATTAGTCTTTCCTCATTCATTTCTCAACTGGATTAAGTCAACTACGGGATGACAACAAATGGGATGTGCTGTGAATACGGCGCACTTGGTTGCTAAGCAGTATGAATGGGGAACAACCTGAATAAGAAAGTGGGTGGGTGTACAACAGTTATATATTGTCAGAGTCAACCAGTACCTCCACAAAATAAGACAAGAAAGGTACGTAGTCATATTTTTTTTCAGCCAGGAAAAATAAAATCATTTTAAAGCAATTTAATATGTGTTTAAATACTATTTTGTGTGCTGCAGCAAGCTTGCAGCACGCAGCAAAAATAGAACTCTATTCTATATTTGCTGCATGCTACAAGCCTGCTGCAGCCACAACATGCTGCATTCGCATCTGGTGTAAATACACACAATCCGCTACGATTCTAATTAACGTATTTTGGCTGCTGCTGTTGCTGCACAACAGATGTACAGCAGTTGTGTATATGTGCTGCAAAGTGGTGTAAAATGGCAGTTAGGGTTATGGCCCAAACACAATGAAAACGAGAACTGACATGCCTCATTTGACACGCGACTATTGATGCTCCCGTGGCACACTGCGGGAATCAGATTGAAATGCCAGCAACACAGAACCAGCAGTATTTTAGGAAAAGGTCTCTATATGTTGGCAGGTTCAAGTTTATATACATTACACCCCCATTAATTTTCATACATTTATATTTAAGTAGCCTATAATGTTACATAAGGCAGCTGTTGGGTTTTTCTCAGTTGATTGTCACAGAGGACCAGCCATCTCATTTCATGTTTTATCTTTTTCTTCCAAGTGGGTGAAAATCATAGCTAAAAACTCACCTTTTTATTCCTTTAAGCTCTTTCTAAACGAGTGCTGCTGCTGCAGAAAAAAAGCAGCTTTGGTCACTGCATTCTCATCTAGTGCTCCAAAATCGAAATAAAGTCAGAGTATGAGCACCAAAACAGTTTGATATGCCTCATTACGCTTTTGGTGCACATTTTGGCCATTTAAAACAATAACAACAATAGGTGTACTTCAAAATGAATGCATCACATTTTTTCAGTGCCTTTGGGCCTTTAGAGTTAGTTGCCATTTTTACACATTTTACACATTTTGTACGAATTCTTAATTCGTGATCCTTAGAAGTGCTGGTGAGCAGATTTTGTTATCCTCAGACAGAGTCAGACAGGTTGTCCCTCCTGATTCCAGTCTATAGGTCAAATTAAGCTAATGGACTGGCTGCTTCATGTTTTTGTCCAAACATGAAAGTGGTATCAATTTTCTAATCTAACTGTCTGCAAGAAGGCTAATGAGCATATTTCCCAAGATACTGAACTATTGCTTTAAACCTTCTTGGGTCAGTCACTTGCTGCACCATCTCTGTTATGAGAATTGTTTTTTCAATTACAGACTACATATCAGCATTGACAGAACACTCCAGAAATCTAAATTAAACTCCTGACCCAAGAAAAGAATCATTGTCATATTCACGTCTATTTGAGTTGATCCTAATCAGCACATTCAGCACTGACGACAATGCATTCATAGGAAACAGTCGGCCGAATTGATTATGATCCCTTCAAGCTGCTGAGATTCATTTGCACTCACAGGAGCACAGAGACCCAATCTTCAGGAGATTGGAAAGCGGTGATTAGAGTCGCCTCTGAAATTTAATGTGGGTTTCAAAAGTCAAGACATGAAGCAGATGCAGTGTAGAGGTGTTAAGATTGGACCGAAAAATAACAATGCCATCTTTCCTTTGCCATTTTGATGATATGCCATATAGAGGTGGAAAATAAGTAGAGTTTTCAAGTATCTGTACTTTGAATATTTATTTTTCTGACAACTTTTTTCTCTTTTCGCATCACTGGGTGCCACCCTCCAACATTAAAACTGATTTCAACCTAAATGGATGAGATAATAAGACATAGAAAAGATGATTCCTTGCTGTATCCTTCAGTGCATTACATGCATGGCAGACGAAAACGATGTGAAAAATGTAACAAGACGAAAACAACGTAAATAGATGAAAACAGCATAAAAGACACAAGAAGACATAACAAGATGAAAATAGCTAAAAGATGAAATTGATGTAAAAGATATAACAAGGTGTAACAAGACATAAGACAAAAATGATGTAAGATGATGATAGATAATGACATGATAATGTCATTATCATTATCAGAGATGGTAATGACATTAAAGGCGCACAGCAAGATGAAAACAAGGTAAAAGACAAGACGAAAAAGACTTAAGAGATGTAACAAGAGGAAAATGACGTAAAAGAAATAACAAAATGAAAACGACATAGAAGACATATCAAGATGTAACAAAATGAAGTTGCCATAAAGATGAAATTGATGTAAAAAACATAACAAGATGCAACAAGACAAAAAGTACATAAAAGACATAATAAGATGGAAACAAGGTACAAAAGACATAAACAGACATAACAAGATAAAAAAAATTACATGACAAGATGTGAAAAAACACAAGATGAAAATGACTTGAGAGATGTAACATGATGATGATGATGTAAAAGACATAAGACAAAAATGACATAAAAAACATAACCAGACGAAAACAATGTCAAAAGACAGAGGGAGAGGGCGACTGGACTGTGGAGAAAAGGTGACATGCTTTGTGGTAGAAAAGTTCTTCAGAGGGCACCTTTTTACTTTTATACTCTGAGTACATTTCAGAGCCTGTACCTTTTCATTTGTACTCGAGTAAAGAAGTTGCTCACTACTCCCAATTTTACCCTTTTTTACACAAGTATCTGTACTTCTACTTGAGTACAGAATATGGACTTTTGCCACCTCTGATGACATAAACATACAGCAATTTGTTGAAAAGACTTAAAAAAGATAAATTTTAAGACAGGATTTATGAAATAATGTGTCTTTTACCTGATTACTTAGATCAGTGTTTCCCAACGCTGGTCCTCAGGGACCCCTACCTGGCATGTTTTAGATGTTACCCTGCTGCAACACAGCTGATTCAAATGATCAGCTCGTCATCAGGCCTCTGGAGAAGCTTGATAACAACCTGATCATTTCAGTCAGGTGTGTTGGAGCAGGGAAACATCTGAAACATGCCAGGTAGGGGTCCCTGAGGACCAGGATTGCGAAACACTGACTTAGATCAAGCATCATTAAGACAATTATATCCCTCTTGAATCCTAAACGCTTGAGACCTGGAAAGAGCTTTTTCAATAATTTGGACAAACTGAGAAATAATTATTTCATCATTAATTGTTTTCTCTGATTGTGAACCGTTAATTAAGACTGAGTGGGAGTGGATTTGGGGTCTTGGCTCACGAGGCAACATATCAAATGGATGGATTAAGACACTTGTGTTTACACACAGACATTGGATGAAAGATTGCCCATGAGCCTCTGGGGTCTGATGCATGCAGACAGAGTCGTGGGTGGTCAGCAAGTTGACACAGTAACAAGCTGTGAGCCAGCGGCCTTCTGGGAAGAAGCAGCCATGACAGACTGCAGGCTGCATGAGAAACAAACACTCGATGATTAATGGTTGCTGGTGGTTTTAGAGCAGTGAGGAATATAAAAGTAAATGATCTTATAGGAGAAGCACAGAAGTGGCTGGTATTAGAACAGAAAAATAACAGGTATTATAGGCTATGAATGGAGCTGCAGAATCATTTGTTGATGTTTTGGTATTGGGCTGCCGAGTAATGAGAAGGTCTGAGAAGCTGAACAGAAATGACCCAACAAAGGGCTGTACCGAGGAGATGTGAGGCTCCTGGGAAATCAACATAATGAAACCTTCTCACCTGAAAACACAGACCGCCGGCCCGCAGAGTGATTGCCTTTCATCTGGTCGTCTGGATCAGATGGAAAAATGAGCCAACGACGGTGTAGACAAACACAGAGGCCTCTGAGTGAGCAGGATTTAAGAGGCCTGTAAAGATCTACCAGAGGTGTTATACAGTGAGTGTGTTTGACTAGAACTGCTCTGTTGCTTGATCCCCGTCTGACACTCATCCACTATGTCGGAGACAGTCATGAATGCTCCCCATTGAAAGTCTTAGGGAGGTACACTGCCCTTTAACAGAGGTGGAACAGTTAACCAGGGGTGCATTTATCAAACTAACCATTTAGCTGAGACATAATAATAACCTTGTTCATATAGCACCTTTAAAAAAAAAAGTTCACAAAGTGCTTTGACATACAAAGCAAGATCAGAATACCCAGGAGGCAACATAGCAACAGAAAGCCAAACAGTGAGGCCCAACAAAAAAAATCAAGGCAAAACTGAAGAAAATTTTTTTTAAAAAGCAAAAGATGCAAAAAAGAGAAGAGACTGAACGATGAAAGACATAACAAGAAAACTGTCAACATTTAAAGTTTTGACTGGCGCTCTTTTAATTATTTTATCTTGTTGAGATCTCTTCTTTTGCGATGGTATAATGGTTTTCTGACTGGAGTTTTGGCACCACCTACTGCTTATCTCGATGAACAAACTCTGAATACTAGCATAACAGTAGCAGATGAAACAAACAAGCATCTATTCATATTTTCTTTTGCCGATTTAGTCAAAATTCATTTGGGTGGAAACAGCTACTGTCTCATGAAGTGGACGAGACAGTCTCAGTCATGGCTACTGTCGTTTTACAGAGCAGAATAAAATGAGATACAGAGGGACTGACGCCAAGATCGAAAAGTTGTGAATGGTTCTCAGTTCTTGTTCTTGTGGCATTATGGTGACTGTTAGTATGTCACTTTGACTAATGGTATGTTGCAGTGGATAATGATGATTCTTTACTGGCCTATGTTGCTGCTGACTATCGGTGTGTTGCTGACGAGAGTCACATAAGAGCTTCTTCTTTAAAACAACATAATAATAATAGTGTAATTGTAATAATAGACAATATCCACTTATTGTCGGCAACTCTCACTCGCTAATGCTTGCTGGTATGTAAACCATAGGTGAAACATTACATCTGTCTGGGGGACATGAGTGACAGGCGACAGTGGAAGAGGAGTGATGTATTGTTGTCATGTGTCATGTGCCAATCGAACAGCAACGACATACCATTACAAAATCTGTACATGATGCTTAAACAATAGTGGCACACCATCAAGGCAGCCGGGGAAAATAGCGGCATATTTTCAGCCACTTTTCCATCTTGGCGTTGCTGCACAGAGGACGCCACAGAAACATTCGTTTAGACATATGTTGGTGTTAGAGATCATAGGGATGGGAGCAGAACATTACTGAAGCAATGTGACAGAATAAATATAATGAAACAATCATCCTCACAGAATGAGGACTGACCGTGATGCAGCCTGCTGGACATTCAGTAAATCAAGTAGCAGAACATGGTGGTTGGTTTGCGTCAAAGTTAAGTGGCTCCTATAGACAACAGACCAGCACAGATCTAATACTCTGGTAATGGAATGACTCCTCACATGTGATGAAAAGAGCCACCATTCTTGAACTGCAGCGAATGGGAATAAACAAGGAAATGATGCTGGAATGAATATGGATCAGATCTCATTATGACTGCAGGTGTTTTCTTTCAGCCATGTGTGAATTTATTCCCTCTAATTAGCTGTGTCGGTGTGTGTCTATGTGAGGAGGAGATTCTAGCCTCATGTTAAATACATGACACTTTTCATCTGGGCAGAGAAAGTGGTTTGGTGTCAAACGGCTGAATGTGATTATGAAATAATGTACGTCCATATCTGTCCCATCTGCTCCAGTGGTTTCACTGGTTTTTATGGATCAGAGGAGCCAGAAATTAAACAGTGGATAAAACATTCTACTGTAGCAGAGGATGATACAACTGCAGCTGCTCTGTGCATGAATGTGTGAACAACACATGTACTTATCTTGTGGTTTCTGAAAAAAAAAAATATTTCAAGGTGTCAAGAAATCTGTTTAGTCTCAAAGGGAAGATTAAGAAAGTAAATGATACAAAAAAGAACTGTAAACATTCATATCTTGAGATTCTGAAGAGCCAGAAGTAAAGCTGGTTGTTGCCTGTTGAGTATTCAAGGTGTCCTTACAGTTTGTTACTCTAAGTGTGGCCAAATTTACTTGTTATGGGATCCTGGTCCTGGAGCAACACCCCATAATACCTCATATCAACTGTCACAGCCTGCAGCACTGGCAACATAATACATTTACCCACTGAAACATTTGCATGGTATAATTATCTCTATATCGCTTAAAATAAGAGAGATATTTGGATACATGCTCTCTTAACCCATAAAGGTTAAACACTTAATATTAATAATGCTGAGCTCTTGCATTTATGACTGCATACCTGTAATTTGAGCAGAGGCCTGTTCTGTTTGGTTAGTGATCCAGACTCGATCCCGCTGTGCTTGATAATAAGAGAAAACATTATTTATCACTGAGCAGTATTCTGCTTTAAACTTGACGAGCATGACAATATTCTCACTGGTCAAAATAAATACATAGTCATATTTTCTGTCCTTAAAGGCACCATAGCATCCAGGTATACTAACTGACAACATTGCAAAAAAATGTCAACATGGCTTGAGCTAATATAAACAACACAGTTTTTTTCCCTTTTAGTGTTTTGTATTTTAATTTCTCATCAGTGTTGACTGTTGAGGGTAATGAGCTAGCTTGTTGTAGTACTCAGATTACTTTTTTGAAGTAACATAACATTGCACATTAGTTTTGCACTTCAAGTACTCAGATAGCATTGTCACATAAGCAATCCAGTACATTTCAATTTTACACAACTACTGCTCTGAACAGGAAGTCTGGTCAGAGGAACAGACTATTCGACACACGTTCTAGAAAACTTCTCCCACATTAAAAAAGAGTAAACTACAGAAAACATGGGCAGGGTGAGTGTACAGGATTTGAAAAGTCTGTGCACTTTCACAGCTTGTATGTGGGCCACGTTTCATTGTTTGCACAGAGGCAGCTGTGTAATATACCTCTTCCTAGTTCACTGTCAGATCATCAGGACAATAGAACCAACTGGCACAAAGAACCACTAAGGGGTTTTCATATTTGATAACGGAGGAGTACTCTAATGTTCTACATTACTGCTACATTACTGTACTGGAGTTAAAAAAAAGTTTACTTTTTTATGAAATCAGAACAGGGAATCTAGCTATCGAGCAGTTAGCGGTTTAAACACAACACAAAACGAATCAATGCCACAAATCTTTGCATGTATCACAATATCATGAGAAAGTGTTTTGAAAATTGATACAGTATCACAAAATAAAATATTGCAATGATCAGTATTTTTGATATTTTCTTATACCCCTAATAGGGACTCAATTACAGACCAACAATGTAGAGGAAGTTTCTACATGCAGGGATTTTGTGGCTGAAACACACCACAAAACAATTTGTGGTGTGTTTTCCTAAATTTCTAAAACAATACCATGATTTGTTTCATGATGGGTCATGATTGACTGGCCTGATTGCTGCAATACATCACAGAAGAAAAAACACTTGGAGGCAGTTATTTTTCAGCTGCAATCAGAATCAGTAATGCAACAACTGTGTCTTTAAAAACAAGTAGTTGAAGTGCATCTGAGCCAGTAAAGTCAGCACTTTACCTCGTCAAAAATTTAAAAAATGCAGTCATTACCAGGCAGGCAGTTGGTGAAAAATCAAAGGGCCCCAAAGGCAGGTAGGCAGCTTTGACTCAAAATACAAGTAAGAGGTCGAACATCCAGGCTGAGAAAACAAAGGCTGGAAAAAGAGAGAAATGACAAATTATACAGAGGTGAATGCTGACTGAGGAGTTGCTTTTGTATACAGGAGCTGGTGATAAATGGGAAGCAGGTGTGTGAGATTAGTCACGTGATGTGGACAATAGGTACGCAGATCAGGAGTAGCAGCATCTGGAATGAGAGCAAAGGGTTAATAAAACATGGCAGCTGGAAGGAACAAAAATGGAGTCAGAATAATTGAATGAAATGACAATACCATAAAAAATGAACCAACATCTCAGTGCAAGTGCAAGTTGTTTGTTTGATTAACCCACCAGAGCTCCATTCTACCTGCAGCAACAACTTAATTTTTCATTTTCCTCTGTAGACACAGGAGAGGCAATAGGTGACACTGACTCCCTGTGAGTCTCAGATGTTTGCAGCATGTGGCCAGATTAGTTCTCCGTCTGCATCATGATGCTGCGTTTCAGGAGGCCCATCAGCAGCAGGTGTGGCCCCAAACAGCTGCTTATGTTGTGTAATGGGCCGGGCCAGCTTTGGTGCTAATGCAATATCCCCCGATGAACAAAAAGAAAGAAAACATCTGACTGATTTCTAAAAGTTACCATGCTGCGTCATCTTCGAGACAAACTCCGTCAACCACAAAAACCCACCATGTATCTGTTTCCGAGGAGGATTTTCTGCTTTGTTGTGTTTTTGTTTAGCGAAACCTGAGGGGATGGTGCAGGTTTTGTTACATCTCTGCAGATGTTCCTGATTCTTCTGCACTTTCTGAAGCCAATATTCTGATCTCACAGTCATTTTCTGTTGATATCAAGCTGTTTTTAGAGCTGTGAAAACCTTGAGGAGCGTTGCGCCGTGCCAACTCTTATCAAAAACTGGAGCTGAAAACACGTCAAACCGCAGCAGGCCTGTTGAACACAGAGACACAGTGAGGGTTGATGTAACAAGCTGCTTTGTTGTGTGGGTGTGTGTTCAGTTGAACCGTGACCGAACATGAAAAGCCCACAGCAAAACCAGGTTGTTGTTTTCATTCCCAGGTGGGTCTCCAGAGATCTGCAGCACAAACAAAACAATCCCAAACAGGTGAACATAGTCAAGAGCAAAGAACGGCATAAACAAGAATCAAATGAATTTTGAGGCAAAACAAGGCTGAGTTATTAATTATTTAGCAATGAAAAAGGCAGCATTAAGGAGAAGTACAACAGGGCTTCTGACACAGAAATTAAATGTTAATGGGATTTGCTTTTATATCCGCAGCCAAGGAGACTTGAAGGAATAGTCTGGATTATTTGAAGTGCAGTTGTATGAGTTAACCCTTCATAATAATAAGTGTATTACCTACAGTGGGTGGCAGTAGACATGCCACTAGATTGGAGGAACAGAGAGGAAAGTGTATTCTGTATTTTGAATATTTTCACTACTTTATGTAACACTGACTATGGATAAGTACCTCACTCAATCATACAATCACACTTCCAAAAAAATCTCCATTAAGACAATCGTACACTTAGGTCAGGGGTTAGAGTTTGAAAGAAGGGGGTATTCATGAGGCAGAGAGTGTTGAGTGAAAGACTATCCAGTTGCATTATGGGAAATGTACAATAGAATGGTTTTGGAGCTCGGCACATACTAGACACCAAAAGTCAAGACCATTCTCTCAAAAAATCTGTCTAATTCACGAGAGCCCACTTTATAGATGTGCAATTAAAATACACAAGTACACCTTTGATTCCATTTGTAAACACACTACACACTCAAAAGACTGATAGAATCTAAAAGTTAAATTGGCTTGGGGCCAGTGACTGTATTTTTATCTCATGGGGGGCCACTTCAACGTTGAAGTACTGCAACAATGTCCAATATTTCTGAAAATTTACTGTTTTGTTTCTCAAACTCAGCAACTCTTCTGTCACTTTGAATCGGTCATTAATATCCCGATGACTGTCTGTGGTTTCGACAAACGCAAAGTATGATTGAAAATTCAAGCTTTGTCACATAACTGATCATTAATGTCACTTGATTACTTCTAATCCACTCTCCTACTCTGTTTGCTAATATTGTTGAACAAGCTATTCTTTTTTGGAATTGAGCAGAATGAAAAAAGCATGCAAGTAAAATGTACTTTACATAAAAAGCACATACATACAATACTTTTAAAAAACAGAATTATGTTTTAATTTCAATTGTATTCAGTTGAAGGGTAGTTTAAATTGGTAGTAAACAACTAGAAAAAATAATTATATAAAAATAGAAATATTTGTGGAGCTGCAGTTGCAAAGCAATGGATCATCAAGGACCTGCAACTGCAAAACAGCAGTCACACAGGCTCAGAGGGAGAACAAGCTGGAGTTGACATTGTCTTCTAAGAACCAAATGGGAGTCAAGGTTGACAAATCATGAACAGATTAGATCAGACCCCCCTTGCAAACCACAGCACAATACCTTCTATGCTGTGACAGGCCCGATAAAAGTCAGCAAATCATAATCTGGTGGTCATGATGGGCAGATAGTCTCCATCCTGTCTCACTTCAGGAAGGACAGGACAGAAAGGTACTGAAGGAGTTTTCTTCTCAGTTGGCGAACAAACTCTTGCAACTATTTCAGCTCTTGCTCGACACAAACTTCATCTTTTAAGCAGAAAAAAAGACAACTGTCATTTGAGTACCAAACCAAAGTTGTTCTGTGACAGCAAATCTTCAACTGACATTTCTGCTGCAGAGATACATGATGCAACAGGAGAAATAAGCAAGAAAAGCAAAAGCATTAGTCTTTTTCAGGAAAATGCCTGAAAGACATATGCATGTTCAAGTGACAACGTGAAGGAGGAGCTGAACTTGTTATAGAGCCTCACAGTCCACTGAGAGAAGAGACTGAATTGGCTGAATCAGTCAACCAAACATCAGGCTTCGTTTCCTAACTTGAACCAAGTGGTCATTATTTCAACCACCATGACAGAGGTCCTCCGACTTTAACTAAGCAGCCATTTTAACTTGAATCATGTTTCCCTGACACAAGTTGTTTTGTGTAAACTAAACTATTATAGTTTATTTTTGTAACATTTTTTGGAACATGGAACAAATGATGTGATCCTGCTCGTAGACCAGAAAATGTGACATTTGTGAGGGCAACAAACTATGCATCCATCTATGCATGTTTTGGTTTTGGTTTTGGTTACAGAGTTTTGGAGATATCAGCTGTAGGGATGCCTGAACATAATGGAACTATATGGCGCTCAGCTTGTAGTGCTTAAAGCTTAAAAAAAAAATCTCAACAGCAATGTCTCTTTCCTGGAATCATTGCCTGGTTACTTAAAATAATCCACAGACTTTGTTATGAGCAGTTTCACTCTTTTCTTTCTTATGGGGATACACGATACTGGATTTAAATATGTGTAATATACTTATGTGCATATTTTTTCCACCAGAGAACATCAAACCTATTAACATATCATACACTACCATTGTGATGGCCCAATAGCAGATTCAGACATAAAATGTAATGCTTTTCAAAATAAAATATGCTTTCCAAAATAATTTATAATGCCTTTTTGAAATAAAAAGCAATGTTTTTCAAACAAAATAAGAAAACAACTGCTGACATTTTTTTTTCTCTTTACTCTTCACTAATTCATCGTAATGATCAGGATGACGGTGCTTGAGACGGACAATTAAATTTGTAGTGTTGAAGAAATGCGATGTCTGTTTGGGGTTAACCATCCCTTTGATAATTTGAAATGTAATGGCACAATATGCAACACAATATGCAACAAAAACATCTATGTATCTGCAGAGACCCTGCACTTTACCTGTATTTTTTATTATTATTATTATTTTGCTGTGCTCGGGACACACCCAAAATGTCAGTTGACCTTAACGTCAATACGTGGTTGGTGGTATTGAACTATTGGCTGATCTTTTCTTATTCCATACCTGTCAGTATGAGCAGTACTGTTCTTAGGATTTACACTATGTTGTTTTACTGTGTCTCAGTGATGCCAACCAGGAGACAGATTCTTGCACATTTGTTGGACACGATTATCAAAGTGGTTCTGATCGTGCTTCATCGTCCCACTCAGGAGAACACGGAGGTCATTTTTCACTCAGCCGCTCTGATGTGTCAGCGTGAGAGATCCAAGAGAAAACTGTCTTCTCCTGATTCACTGAAATCTGTCTCTGTCTCGTGCAGTTCAGAGTCTTGTAAACTAATAATCCATCACTGTGCTCTGACCTTGGGGCATAAGCAGCGTCACTGATCTGTTACAGGGATACAGAGTGAGTAATGGCACCGAGCTGAGGACGACCTTTAACACGCAGTCTGACTGGCTCGCTGCCTGCTGTCAGTGTGGACGATTAGAATACGGATCCAGGTGGGATGTGAATATGGATGTGATTACAGCTGTGATTACATATAAAACCCAGTGAGAGGGAGCGGGGACTAAACAGGATGCAGTAATGGATACAGAGAGACAGAGGTTTTAATATGGTGGAACATTTTGCTGAATGTGGTGAATTTAATTATGAGGATAAATCTGATTATATGTAAAAACAGTGTGGGTGGTGCTGTAGATGGTTTTCATCTCTGATGCACTGATGAGACGGGTTTTAAGTTGCTGTGATGCCACCAAGACAGATTCCTTCATATCTGCTGCGCGTGGTGAATTAATCATTCTGACTGTAACTCTGCATTGCTGCAGCTCATGATAAATAAGGATATAATTAAAAATCTGAAAATAAAAACCAAGTGTAGGTGGTGATAATTACAAAGCGGGGACAGTAAGCAGTAAACGACAGCTTTGATATCGAAACGCTGTGAATACAAATTCCACTGTGAGATGATAATATTAGAATCTTTACATTTTAAGAGATTAATTTCACTTCATTTCATATCATTTCATTAATTTTCAACCCCTGCATTGTAGACCCTCAAAGAGTCTCAAAGAGCCTCAAAGAGACTATTTACAACCTGAAAAACTGAACACATTCTGTGTGTCTATGGGTCTCCTCTGCTTTCAATACTATATGCACAGCATCACACCAATACAAACACCTCCAAGTAATCTGTCATCTGACAAAATCCATTCTTTTAAGTTTTTAAGAACGACCACTAAAGCTAAAGCCCCGATGAGACAAATACCTGTTTTTTCAGTGCAAATCGTCCATGAGCGCAGCAGACTGACTGCCAAACAGGGAGAGGGAGCGCTCATGTGGACTGACAGCTGCATAATAATCTCAAATTCAACTTGATGAAAGTCTTCATGAGGTCAGTCTAACATTTGTTTTTGTGCTCAGTTATACTTAACTAATGTAGCTTATGTAAACTTGCGAACAGTGATTAAATTACCTGAAACAAGTCACATTATAAGCATCTGTCTGCATGCGTCATTGAGCACTCTGGTAATTAAAAAACAGCACCAAACCTCTTAATTTAGCCAATTATTTCACCAATTTTACAGCACAAATACCCACTTAATAGTAATCATCAGATAACATTAAATATTGCACAAACATTATATACCAACAGGTTTCATAATCTATAGGCCCAGTGAATAGAAATGTTTCCAAACTCTCTCTCTCTTTGCTCTCTAAACTATGTTAAATCTAAACTGAAATAACATGGAGAGGTTTGTGTTGAAATGACATGGAATTGATAGTTAATGCTGAAGTGCATCGGTGACATTCCTGTTTTAGATGGAAGTGAGAGAACAAGAAAACACGATGCTGCCTTCTCTGGTGATTTACGCTGTTTGCCACAGTTGCCAAGTATTAACACATTTATACAAATAAGTGGTGTTACACATCATATTAAAGTATGCAAAAATGTTCACATCCTTTGTACCAAAGTGTGTCTTATTTTTCAGTTTGAGGAATATGTAACTGTTATTCCATTAATCTGCATGCACTACAATTTGCACACTTATTCCTGGGCTTAAAAGGGCATACATTTTTTTCAAATTTTCTGTGTGTGGAGTGCATAAATGAGTGGCAAATGTCATTTAATGTATTGTAGAAAGAAAATACACACACAGCTAGACTAAACAACATCAAAACATTATCATACAGGCTGTCCCACATGCTAGAAAATTAGTTCCCTGTGTGTTTTTGTTATAGAGGTGTAGTAGCTGTTGTACTTCAAGTCACATAATAAAATAATTTTAATATAATTGGGGATTGGAACTGTTTCACCAGCGGCATGTCACTACTATGTGTCTGCACGGTTGCCATATGGGAGAGATCAAGAGCTGCTAGTAAACAAATACACAGACACAGACCTTGCTCCAAAATTGGCTGGTGATTTTCAAGAAATCTGGTTTGCTATAAGCCGGAAAAATTGATAGCGGTTACTTACTTAAAGTAATTTACTGGGAGTGCTTTAATCAGCTCTGTGCCAAAACATTAAACTTCTGAAGAGCCACAACTTCCACTGGGACATACAGGCTCTGAACAACATCAAGGCTAAAAAATTATTTAGAATATCAGCTTCACCATCTGTTGCCTGGTGGAAATTTATACTCTACTGAGTTCACACTTTTGGTTAATAATGTGTTTAAAAGTTGTAGCTAATGTTTTTATTAGTGCAATAAAACATGAACAAGAATATCATTTTTCAAGTAGTGACTCCAGAGTTGCACTGTGTAATGGTTAATAATAGATTTATAAAGCACTTATCACTGGTTTATTACTATTATTAAGTTGTCTTTTATGGAAATTCCTTATGACATTTGGCTTATTGAAAGTGGTGGTTGTGTTGTTGGTGAATCTTTGTCAGTTTGTAAAATTATTTTGTTGTCTAATTGAACTGTTTGTTTTGTTCTTTACATGCATGTGAAACAATGTGTTTACGTCAACATATTTTTAATTGCATTTTGAAGTATCACGTTTGAAAATGTTGATGAGATTACAAAATTAGAAAAAACATCCTCAATTTTGCAAAAATGTTTTTTTTCTAAGCTTCTTTTGCCTTTTTGAAAAAAGTTAATGAGCCTATGGTAACAAATTTTTTAAGTCTGATTCTGCTCCAAAAGAAGAAGCGGCTGCTCCTGCTGTCGGCATCAACTGAAAGCATAATTACAACTGAAGACAATTCCTCAAGACCTCTCCATTTTTCTCTTGTAGATGGTTCTTTTTCTCCATCTCCTTCTCCTTCTCTTTCTCTGTAGTTTATTGGCAGCTGGCAAACAACTGGTTTTGTTTCAGGTTTGCAATCTCTTCTATTTATTAATGAATACTGCCAACTTCTGACAAAACTATCTTTTCCAGCACGGCTTATTTGCTCCAATTCACCTCACAAAAACGCACCTAATTTGCATTTTCTTAATTTTTCATTTTTTTTGCAGTATTTCAAATGTTTGCTTCAAATTTGCTTGACAGTTATACAGAAAAACTGCCATTGCTCGTATTGTTCGCCTTGTGACATCAAACAAATTTGAAAGCTATGTGACATTAAAGTGAAATCTAAAATCTCACTTAATGGAAACACCGTCTTTGGCGGTAACTAAAATTTCATCACTTAAAAAAACACATATTGTGTGTACTGCTGACAGTGGGCTTATGTTTACAAGCTCAGCCTGTCTGCGGAGCTTTACACTGAATGATGCCAAAGGGACAAGAAAGAAGAAGATTAACACTGGTGATTTCAGCTTCCTCTGGACGGAGCGTTCAATCTCAGCTGTTTGCTTTTTCTTAAGTTTCAATTTGTCACCTGGAATGTGGAGAGGATTTCTCACTAATATCCCCAAACTGACTCCTGAATCTCAACGAGGGAGTCGGTGTTAAGGTATCCATCTCAGTTAGTGAGGACTGGATGCTTCTGATTGCAGCAGCCAAACTGTGATATTGGCGGTTTCCTGGTGTTATTTTCTACTTATTGATAAAACAATTCACTATCACACACGGTGCAGCATTAAACACGCTCTTTACTTTCCTATAAGTCAAGTCAAATTCATTTGTACTGTCTTTAATCAAGGCTGCAGTCTCACAAGGCTCCACAACGCCTACATTATGAAACAATAAATGAAAAAAGGGATAGCAATGCTTTCTCCAACCAAAATCTGCCCGGTGGGTAAATTAAACTGCAGCTGTCAGCTGTAAGTCAGTGCCTGAACAAACAAATAAATACAGAAAAGCTATGTTAGGTTAAAGAGATCTATTTGGAAAATACATTATTCATGTTCCTTTTAGAAGACATTTAACTGGCTTTAGAAAACATTTCTCTTGCCTTGTTGTCGGGAGAATACTTTGCCCTTTTAAAACATCTGCATGACTGAGAAGACACTAGTAATTCCTGCAACACTTGACCATAATCTACTTTACTCTGCTCTGTGGTTGACATGTAAATCCCCCTGTCATAACAAGCTGTACTGTGTATTAAATTAGACAAAAACTAGAAATAATAAGGACTTTATTACGGGACAGTATTAGGCTCTTCATTAAACCCTTTTTAAACTTTATTAGAGTATAATTAGAGACACATCGCAACAGAACTGCATTGTAAACTAAGTGTATTGTTTCCCACTGTTAGATCCTTATTTGACCTTATAAGAGGGTCATTATGGACACATTACAACAGAAAGGTGAAATCACATATCTGCTAAGACATGCCTTTTTCGGTTCCAGCCAAATTTTTTTTGGATCAAATTGGTCAAGACAAGACCAATATTCCTCTATCTGTAGATTTTGGCCTTTACTTGGCAGATCTGGTTCACATCTTATTTTTAAATGGGGAAGTAGCAGATATGCAATTTCACTTTAGTTTACAGTACAGTTCTGTTGTGATGTGTCCTTAATTACCCTCTAAGAAAGTCTAATAAGGGTCTAAAACTGTCTAATAAAGAACATATTATCTCTAGTTTTCATCTAATTTGATACAAAGTACAGCTTGTAACGTCTTGTACTTTAAAATAAAACACGACCTCAGAGATTTGCTTTCTGCGTAGCTTGACTTAATAAAACTGATTTCTGAGTGTTTTATCAGGCACCCAGACACACAGCTGACAACAATGCTGTCTATTGAGACCCTGCCAGACTACTGTCAGAGCATCTTTGTTCCTCTGCATGTCACCTGGATTAAAGGTAAATTGATGCTAAATCGATCAATATGCTGCTGCTGCTATGACTGTCATTTCACATTGACTGGGTGAAATCCTTTTTAATCTTATGAAATTGGTGCGCACAAAAAGGAAAAGAAAGAAAAGTTGACAAAGTTGAAGAGAGACAGTCCGACAATGACTGCGAAATATAGCAGCAAATTGAAAATGGAAAAGAGGGAAAAGAAAAACAGACAGTAATTTGAGCGAGAATGAGATGGAGGCCCCCGCTGAGCGGAAAATAGCTTTACCATCTCTGTGTGAGAGATAACAACAAATAGGAGGCTTCTGTAAATGTCAGCCTGTAGCCGTGTGTAATGGGAGGTGTGCCACAGGGTAAATGAGAGACTTTAGCTGCAGAAAGCATCATGATATCGACTATAATGGGACAGCTTAGGTGATACCTGGAGGAAAATGGAGCCCTCTTACTGGGATGATTATGAATGATTGAAAACACAGGCAGTTTTCATAACCATCTTAAAAACGTGAAACTGAGTTGGGCACGCTGCATATCGCCTCAACAGAGTCCAAGTCATTTAGGGCTGATCATGAGAAAATTGGCATTTAAGCATCTGGAGGCATCTTTTCTAAATTACATTACATTATAATGGAGCTGAGGGAGCCGATGCTTTAAATGAACTGAGGCTGCAAACAAGAAACTGGTGCTTCTTACAGCAGAGCAGCAGTTTCTCTAAACTGAAAGGTTTGCTTCATATAGTTTTTGTCTGTTCATAATATGAACATTAAATAATAATAAAATTATTCAATTTATTTTTAAAAAGCAAAAAATAAAACCAAGTATTTTTGTACAGCCAAGTCTAATATAGTTTAGAACTCCAAAGCTGTCCCAAACTACAGTTAAATAACAGTTATCATCTCAGTCAAACAGGCTTTCATCTCATCATGAGACACAAGTAACCAATTAACAATTAACATGCTTTATCCTGTGAATATGAATATGCTGATTTTCTTTGTCATTTATGAATAAAGAGTTTGAATCGTGTCAATTTGGGCTCTCGGAGACTGTGATGGTCATAAATCACTATTTTTTCTCAGACGAAATGATTAATATAATCTGCAGATTAGTGGATAATAAGAATAATCATCAGTTGAAGCTCTAGTTAGATGTCTGTTAATGTTTGACAAAAAATCTGGCAACAAAAACAGAGGACTGAAAGCCCATTATCCCGAAAATGCCCATCCCTCCAAACTTACGTACATAACTTGAATGTACTCGTAATATGTAAAATTTCCGCATAAAAATGTCTAAAAACATTAGGCAAATGTTATATATATATATTGTTGAGCTCTGTGCTTATATTATCATGAATGTTTCCAACAATATTCAAACCCACATAAATCCACAATTTGTTCAAGGTAACGATGCGTGTCCTGTTAGTCATTGCTAGCTAGTTGCTAAAGGATATGTCAGATACATCAGAGAGCAAGGAAGGAAGTGAGGAATGTGAACAAACGTACAGTGAATAAAACTTAAATATTACTTCATCATGATGAATCATGAACATGATTTATACCTGAGTCATTTCAGATTTTCATCAGCTATAGTGAATGTTTAAAAGTGTAGATAACAACTCCCATGATTCCACGCTACTTCATGTTTAACTGATGTAACTAACATACTTATTTTAATCCAAACCATCCAAACCATAATATTTTTCCTATACATAGCCAAGTATTTTTGCTGCCTAAACGTAACCAACCTGCGACCATTTACAACATTAAACATATATTTGTTATCGTTACCATGACAACAAGAGTCAAGTGACTAGCAAATGGGAGAAATTAGTCTTCCATGTCTATTGTAACCCAAACAATTATTTTTTTCCCCCTAAACCAATTCAGGAAGGGCTTTCTGGCAGAAAACCTTGAGGACTAACTTTTTCAACAACACTTGATGGCAAAAGTCACAAGATTATTGTTACCATGACAACAAAAGTAATCTGACGAAGGTCACCTGACATTTGCACATCAAAATATACTAAGATATTCAGAGAACAACAGGCCATCAGGGCAGTGGGTTTTTATTTTTGGGTTAACAGGCAGGAGTGTTGGCATTTTAGAATAATGAACCACCAGAACAATCAGCAGTCTCCGCTGAGGATGGTTGTTTAACAGAACTTCCCTGCATGCAAATGCTCAATTTTTGCATTGTGCCATATTGATAGCTGCCAGTCACCTGAATCTTCTGATAAGAAAACAGATCGATGAAGGTGGATGGAAGATGGAAGACTGAGGAAGGTAGAAGGTGGTGAAAGGTAAGAGACAGGTAGGTTAAATGGAGCAGAAATTCTTGGGGTCTGCAGAGAATATTTATCAGATTGCTCTACAGTCTCAGAGCTTCAGTTTAAGAGCACCTTGACTCTCCCCACCTTTTCTTCTTAATAGGAGATAACACTGGTCTAATCTCTAATGGAAAAATAACAGTCCCTGGAGAAACAGAGCTAATCTGTGACAGAGAAATAACATCAGTGGAGGACAACTTTTTAAACATGGCTGCCTGCAGACGACGTGTACTTTTAAAGGATTATCCTCACACTCAATGTCGTCTTCTCCCTCCAAAACATTTCCAGCTTCTCCTCTGTCTGCCTCCACACAGAGGAGTCAGTGTTCATCCTGATACATATCAGTTATCACGGCTGCACCACCTTACAGCCTCACTATCCAATAATAAATTGATTTTCTAGAAGCGTTTTTCAGCTTCCTCTCTGTGTGCTCTTATCAGGCAGGTGGAGAGCTGTAAGGAAGAGAGCGAGGGTGCAGGCCTTCGACACGGCTGAATCCAGACGACCTCGACTATTAATTAAGATCTTTTGTCTCCACAGAACCCTGCCAGCTTCAAATCCCTCTGATAAGCAAGTAAAGACATAAATCTGATAGCAAGTAAAGACATAGATCATTTAGAGTCGATGCTCTGTTGATTAAATCTTCCGCATTATGCAGAGGAGGCTCCATAAATACATTCTGAACACACTGCATGACTTTACTGACTCTTAGGATACAATTCTTTAATATCAGCATCCTCGTGCACCTGTATTTACCTAAAACAAACTACTACTGTACTATAGTGTAGCTGTGCAATATCTTTGTTGCATTAATGATCAATGTTTACATTTCACTGACAAGAAAAACAATATATTTTTATGTTCAATAGTAAAGCAGAATGTATTATTGTATGTAAAAATCATTATGGCCCATTCTCACAGAAGTGAGTTTTGAACTGATGTCTCTCAGTGGCAGATGTGATTTGTAAAATTGAGGCAGCGCTATGTCACGCCAGGTGGTTTCATTGCAGAGAACAAGGTCAAAAATTTAAAATAGGGTCCGATTATGACAGAAGCAACATCAGTTCTGCACTTTTGTTTTTTAGCTGCATCATTATAGCCTACAAAGAACAATGCAGGAGCAACAGCAAGGCAGACTGTAAACAAACAACAATGACAACAATCCACAAAACTAACTGATGGGAGCATAAAAAGGTGACATAAATGGAGGGCAGCGTGACAGCACAGCAGTTCCTACTTCAATTGCCTCTGCTTCAGTAGTGACACGCAGTGAAGTCAAATAAACCACTTTTGAACCAGACACTGGTATGACTTCCGCTACTGCCATCGATTGTGGTTGACTCTTCGGCTGTCTGGAGCCTGGACAGAGAGACGCTCTGTGGTGCGCTGGGATTTTATAACTGAACTCTGAGCTGGACACACTTTTACTTTCGCTGACTGTCTGGAAATAATCACAGATGACAAAGAAAGGTAGGCTGATATAACTGAACTAAATAGAAACAGGTTTTGGTCAGGTTTTGATATTGAACAACCAAACCAGATTTGACTGACTTCAGAGTCAGGTACAGTCATACACATCACAGCTTTGAGTCACATTATTCCATTAAAATAAATGGAGAGTTTCTCCAGGGCAACATCTGTGTGTTTCACTGGGCCATAGTTTCAGTTTTGCAGAGACATGCTGCAGATGTAAAACTGCAACCGCAGAGCCAATGAGTGACGAGCCACACATGAAGGCCATCTGTATTCTCCCTTTCATTCAGGTCGCTCACTTAAACTCCACAGCTTTAACTAGAGCAGAGGGGGGGTGCAGCTTGTATCTCTGACTAATCTCTAATGACTTCTCCACCCCATCCTAAAGGAGTGCTAATCAGATGAAGCCTTTGTTCAGAATGGATGCATTCCAAAACTGTGACTGGCAACTTGGAACACAAAACGGCACATGGCGCTTATGCCAGCTTGAAGCACCAGCTTGAGCTTCAAGCAGTTACCCTAACCCCATAGTAAAAACTATATCTGTAGTCATGTCTCCCCTAAAAGATTTTGTTACAGAGGCAGCTTGGTCATTGGGTGTATTTACAGGAGCACAAATGTTACTGAATGATCATAAAAATAATGAAATATTACTTGAATACTAGCAGTTTGTCTCTATGATCTTGCTCTTCTATGACAACACTTGCAGTTGTCCTATTGATCATGAAGGTGACACTACTACATACTGTAGAGGAAACAGGCTATAATATAGTATAGAATTGAGTATTTATAGTATTTGGTTTTGTAGATCTCATAGGGCGGAGTGAAAGGCACAGTTACAAATCAATCTGCTACTTCAGCACCATGGACAACACCATGGATTTATCAATACACAACACAGAGAGCAATAGTCAGGGCCATAGATTCTAATGCCTTGAATCCACTTGTCACCTTGTGTCTGTGACATGGCTTTGATCTGTCTTCCACATGGCTCATTGTCCCACCAGCAGCATTTCAGAAGCAGACCATTTTGCCCACCAGATTATGTTGACTTGCTATGTTGTTTTGTGCATCTTCCATGTAACGGCTTCATTTTGAAACAAAAATCTAAGCTCAAAGTCTGATTACCAGCTTTAACTGCATCTCAAGATAGGTGAGAGTTGAAACATTTTCGTAGCATGATGATTTGGAAACTGTTATTTTGGTGGTTAAAAATAACTGACTGAGCCTTTAAGATACGCCCTCTCCTCAGTCATGGATGAAGATAGCACATTCTTGAATGTAAATTGATTGTAATGAGCTGTTCAGTGAAGGCATCTGTGTCAAATGTCTGATCTTTTCAATTGACGAGCCCACACATGAATGAGATGAAGTAATCATTAGATCTTCAGCAGATGAATGAAAGAGAAGAGGAGGGAGTAATTGTGGACTGACTCCACTCTCTCCTACATGCTGTAGGTGGGCTGATAATTAGCAGGACAAACTCTGCTATCTAATTACTCATCTGTTTGAATTCAAACTCTGCAGTGAGACACATCTCCACAGCAGCTCAGATTATAAACTGTAGGTGGGCTGGATAATTACCCGCAGCCTGCTATGAGAGAACAGATCTTTTCCCTCCAGCAGAGCATTGTGACAAAACATCGAGAGCTTCACGTCGAGGCAGAGAGAAACTCTGCTGTTACTATACTGCTGCGTAATGAGACGAGGTCCTCTAATATCTCCATGCCTCCCCAGACAACATGAACTGAAGTCAGTACTAAACGCTCTCTATGAGCTTTATGACCTCTGACATCAGGCCATCAACAAGGAGAAGTGGGAATAGCTTGATGCCAACACAGCAAACAGAAGCAGTGAAAGAGTTTTATATGATGAATGTCACATAAACCTCATAGATTAATGTCATGAACCAGAGGATTGAATGCTGTTTAACATCACTTTGTTGACAAACTGACCAGTCTTGTATGACTACAGTGTTACAGTTCACAGAACAAAAAATGTGTAAGCATAAAAACGATGACCATCTATTAGGGGTGTAATGAAACACTGATCTGGATCAATATGTTGATTCAGTGTTGATTCAGTGTCATGTCTGTGTCACAAATGTCTGGGGGAGTTTAATGTTAAAACTCTCAAATCATAATTTTAGTTGCTTTCTGTGAGTTGAGATAAATGTATCTGAATGTGTTAAATGGACATAAGATATTGTCTGATATCGATCGCAGGCCCGTGAAAGCAACTGGAGAAATGGGACTTGGCTGTGGAAATATTTTCTGTGTATCCCATTTCAAAGTTTTCAAATACAGTGTTACTTAACAGAGAAAAACAGAACTCTCAGGATAATCCATTGATCATATCGGTTATGTTATGGACACCAGTTTTAAAAATTTAACCTATGTTTCTGAGAAATTATATTTTGTCCATGGTGGATACCTCATTACGCATGAGCCTCTGCTTCTATTGTCACGGAGGGCTGGGCAGTCAGGGGAGCAAATCAGAGCAATGCTGAATTCTTTGTTGTTAAATTTGCAAACAAAACACAGCATCATAGCTGCTTAATGAATCAAAACATAAATTAATTTATGCTGCAGATCATTTTTCTTGACAGTGTCACTGTTATCTTCCAGCTGCTGTCACACAGAGGAGCAGGCAACAGAGTTTTAAACTCAGTGGAGCCGAAGTGCATCTTGAGAGCTGTAACTAAAGGTTAAGTGTGTAACGTTTAGAAGGATCTAATGGCAGAAATGGAATATAATATTCATAAGTTTGTTTTCATTAGTGAATAATCACCTGAAAACAAGAATCATTGTCGTGATTGTCTGCCTGACATTCAGTAAAATGAAGAACAAATCAGAAAGCTCTGAACATTCTGTGGCATTTATTAAACTGCTGCGCCCAGGTTATCAACATGATAGAGCATACACATGTCTTCCTGGTTCACCAAACTCACACACCTGTAAACATTGCAGCATCTGTACTGATGCATTCAAGGTAACACCTCACCGTAGGAATTTATATTCATTACATCTCCCCTTTAACGATATATTCTCTCCCTGGTATTTACCAAAATCCAATAAAATATTTATTCTGAGGGCCTCCTTAAACACCTTTTTACACACCATTTTTTCTTCTTATGAAATTGGAAGTCTACATGGGAATATGACTACAAATAATAAACAATAACTTTTTTCCTCTCTGACAGTTTTCATGTGACTTGTATCGATCACTTCAAATCACATTTCGTCATATTTTGTACTCTAACATCTATATTTGTTCTCATAACACCCTCTTCACTAAACCTATTTTAAGTGCTTCTGTGTGGCTGAGCAAACTGCTGCTATTTAATCACATGCACGGGAAAAGTGTATTCTTTGCCTGTGTAGACTATATTAGCTCTGAACCAGCCTATACATTTGAGCTAATCCCTTGGCGTAACAAAGGGTATCTCAGCAGGACCCCATCTGTAGGCTTTAGGAAGTGTCTGAAATGTCTTTTCACTTATGACAGTCACATCTGTCCCTGTATCTATTGTGAAGGTTAGGGGTGGCTTCATTCAGTGTTTTGATACCACACCATGTGCCCAGTGTCCTCTCTTGTTGCACTTTTTACATGTGCTCTTAAAAGGGGAGCATTTCTCTTTATCATAGTTCTGGGTGTCGCACCTACCACAGTTCTGGACGTCTTTAGGGCCGCTTGCTGCTTCGCATGCCGTGGTTGCTAGAAGCTAATCTGTTTAGCAACCTGTTCCTGCTGGGGCATTTGCTGGATCATTTGTGCTAGTGTCAAGTCAGCTGTGAGCTGAAACTTCTGAGACAATCTCTAATGCACACAACCAGTCCATCACAGATGTGTTCATCCCTTTTGTCGTCAAATACATAGTTTTCTGCTCGATTATACAGCAGGTAGCTGGCTCTGTTGATAAAAGCATGCCTGTTATGTAATAAATTCTGTCTAGGAATGAAGTAGTCAACAATTACAACAATGTTGTAGTCTTTCTTATGTTCCTCCTCTTCAAACTCAAATGATCTGAATGTCTTTTCTGCTTCACTGCCCATCACATAAATAAGCGAGCAGACCTGGACTTCGTTGTTCTTTCTGTTTAACCTGGTGGCTGTCGTGAAACGTGAAAACCACTGCTTCCCCTCCAGCCATTCACTGGGGCTTGCAAACTTAAACTCCTTAAACACAATGAAACATACACAGGTTTTCCTCCTTCACCAAACTCATGTACCTGTAAACATCACAGCATCTGTGCTGATGCATACAAGGTAACAGGTGAACTGTTATTTATCTACATAGATGGCGGGTCTCCTTCCACAGAGCTTCTTCTGACATGTTGCACTGCCATCAGTCTACAGTAGTCCAGAACTGACAAACTAAATATGGGCTAGATACAGCCCAAAAGACCCAAAGTTTCTATATGCACAAGATTGTACCTTTAACTTATTAAAGAATCAAGTATTTTCTAGGGCGGACCTCAACACTTTGAAACTTTGATGCCTCGACCATTGACATGGTAATCAACACCCAAATCAGTATTCGAAATCTTCATTTTTGTTTTTTTTTTGTTTTGTTTTTTGTGTTGGCTGCACCAAAAAAAGGGGCAAAACTCTGATAAAGGGCAAGAAATTTAGGTCATCTTTTGAGTTTAATTAGTCTAAAAAACCACGCACATAAAAATCAGGGATTTGCACATGATACGAATGCTCACAACTGCTCAACACTAGTTCATCAAGTTAACTTTTGAGACTTTGGTGCCCTTCCCCTGTTGAAGCTTCAAATAATAAAGCATGCTCACTGAAGCTTCAAACCCACCAAAATAGTATTCAGCACAGCCATAATATTTTCTAACACAGTGGTCAATCTTTTGTATTGATGATTCAACCAGGAGAATTTCAAGTGATCCAACTGTGAGTCACATGATTCAATCTGTGGGGGAAATGAATGGGACCTTTTAGCTCTGGAACCAGCCGCGCGTGAAAAATAACTAACTTCAACTCCAACTTCCAGACTGTATACACAGCAGTGTTTCCGGTGATTGTTTGTAAGTAAAGGCTTTTTTCATTAAGTGCTCCTGTCAGTTTGTCTACCCACAAGTAACAACAGGTAATTATTCCACCCACCTTTGCTGTGAAGAACACCAGAGTGTGATTTGATTAAATCAGCCAGAGACTCAGCACAGAGACTTTAAAGAAGGAGCTGCAGACAGTGAATTCTATTAGACCCTTCAATACTCGCTGTGATACGGAGGAGAATCATTTTCAACACTGCAACAGGGAGACCACATCGAGCAACAAGATGTTCTGAATACACAGAGGTCTCCTCCTTCTGTTCAGACCGGCTTCACTGTGGGAATATATTAAATAAAACAACCATGTCAAGAATCAATTTAGCTTTTCATTCAGTGCCATTGAGAGCTATTACCCTGAAGACATCACAATATAAAGTTATGATCCAAGAGTGCAATTTAGAAACAAAATATAAGCTATTGCATCACCGCAATGCAATAATATTAGAGCACCAGGCTGTATACTGAGGCATAAAACTCTTCACGGTCTCAGTCATTTTATTTGTTCAGCTAATCCATTTCTCCTTCTAACACATTTGTGGAAAAGCAAATCTTACTTTTGAGTTTTTAAGCATGATTCAGCACATTAATATTAAGATTATTACAGAGCCAGCAGTTAATGCTGAGTATTTAAAAAACTGCCTCTGTGTGTTATTTTTTTTGTAGCTTAGGACAGAGTTGAATGAGTCACCATCCCTTCTCAATGTGCATAAAGTGACAGAGGATCTTAATATATTAATTACCTTAATTTTTTTTTTTATTTAACAGATGTTGCTTATGAATAAACATAAATTGACAAGTGAGCATCTGTCAGTCAGCAGGAGATCTGTTGGTTCCTCTTGTTTCCTCTGTGAGGATCTGCTGATGAGAGGCTTGTCTGTCTTCCTACTGCAGGGTAAACAACACCATCATCTACATCATGTGATGGAGAGTTGTTGACCAGAAGGAGAGGGATGGAGGACACAGAAGAGGAGAGAAAGAGAGAAGGAGGAAAGAGTGGCAGAAGGTGGCGGAGAGGAGACAGACTGATGAAAGATTGAAGCAAGAGAAAAATGGTTACCAGGAAGCAAAGGGAAGCAAAAAATACAGTAGAAATGGAGGTATGTGACACAGCCACAGGTTTTGCAGGAGTCATTAAAGAGTGCATCAAATATGGATCAAGATTATATTATTACATTGCCTATTTCTCACCTAAAATGTTTTCAGAAACATATTTTCGTGAACTGTCTAGCTATAATCAAAAAAGACTGTGACCACCAGACAGTTGCCACTTTGGGTCCTGTCAAAGTGTCGCAAACAGCAGTCAAAAAACGTCATAAAAAATATTTCACCTCAACGTCCATTTGCTGCTCTGGGGTTTTTGTCACATGATACATGACCTTCATCAGCAGATTGAGGTTTCCAGTTTTCAGATGTGCATCATCTCTCGTAAATATTCTGGCTCTAGACACCATTTTCCCCGCTGCCTCTCTGATGTCTGACCTCCCTTTCACGCCGTTTCTGGTTAAACAAAAAGGATCCTTTCCATAATGTTTTCAGACACTTATAATAATCTGAGCCTGTAAGTGGCAAAAACAAGCACTTTTAGTGGTCATACTTTGACAGTTCACAATTGTTCATAAGGATTACATTCCAGCCCGTTTCACGGCTACAGCGGTCTCACTCAATAAAGGACCAATTTCAGAAATTGCTGTGCTTAGTCACGTAAACACAAAAACTAGGGGGAAATACATAAAATCCAGGTGGAAAAATACAGAAGTTACTTTCTAGTGAGTACACACAGGTATTAGCATTATACGAACACCATGAGGGTTGTCATTTTTATGTTTTGTTTTCATAAAATTATCATTTTTGATCTTAGCATAGCAAGTAAACAGTTATTTCGGTTTCTAACCATTTTCTGCCCCTACAACACATAGATATTACATTTATGCTACCTGTGTGTGTGTGTAAGCAACAACATAACTGTTTATACAAGATTATAGCATCAGAGTCTTGCACATTTTTATCTGAGGATCATAAGAACACAGTGTGGGATATGTAGAGATCAGAAAATAATGACTTTATCATCAAAAGAAAACCGCCCTGCCTGCCTGCCTCAGCTCATCAACATGCAGATCTGTCCTGCTGCAACCACTCTCACACTTCTGTCATCTGAACACCCACTGATACAGTGGCATACAGCTGTAATTACAGCTGTTAAAGCTGCTGTTTACACAGCTGAGAGGAAATAAGAGTTGAATAATTTATGTTTTTAAGTCACCAGAATGGCCAACATACCAAGAGGGTGAAAAATCAATCTTGTGTAATGACAGAAAGAAAGGACTGATGATGATGGATATATGCTTTCCGGTTCATTATGGTGAGCATCAGGCTTCATCGTTGTCTGTCAGTGTGACCTGTAGATCGAGCGGAGCTGTCGCCTGTGCCAATTAGTCAGTCCGTTTATAAAACAAAGAAAAACAAAGGCAAAGAGACTCCAGTAAAATTTAAATTATTCATCTGCATGGAATTGATGCTGTGGTAGCTCTGTATCTGCTGGCAGCACTGGGAAGATATAGTTCTGCACAGGCTCAATACATCGATCACCCCTGTAAGACAAATTGGCAGTGTTGTGCTTTCATTCTACACCCAAATACAATTTCTTGCATATACCTGGTGATACAGTGATAAATAGTAATTATAAACAAGGTCTAGCCTTACTGAAAAGAGAAGAAGGTTACTTACTCATCAAGAAACTTTTTCATGTTTCATCTGCACATCTTAGGCCCTTTTCACACTTAAAACTCTGAACCAAGGTTCACATTTTTGTTGCATTGTGCACATTTTATTCGGTTAGTTTTGGTTTTATATTGCATACCTGCGTTCTGTCATTATCACCTACATGAGCTGTGTCTCCCAATTGATTGATTTGTAGATGGACATGCATTTGATGTCAGTGTGTTGTCCGTTCAATTCAATTCCTCTCTCTCTCTCATCCCTTTTGAAAATTGACAAGTGACAGAATTTTTTGTGAGATTTTTTCCAACTGACTTTTCATAAAGTCGTCTGAACATCTTATCCCTTTCTTTCATGTGCTACCATGGCTCACTTTGTTTTGTTGCGTCGTTTTTCCTTTTTCCACTTAGATGACAGCCTGGCAGAACTTCCTGTAGTTAGTCCAAAAGTCTGAACAAATCCAAAAAAATGGTCTCACATTAGAAACAAACCAAACCACAGTTCAGTGTGATCCAAACCAAGACCAGAAAATAGGGTAAACATGAACATTAGATGGCATTGTTATTGTGAGCATGTTTAAAGGCCCAGTGTGTAGGATTTAGGGGAATCTATTTGCAGAATATGACAGAAATTGAATGTTAACAAGTATGTTTTCATTGGTGCATAATCACCTGAAAATAAGAATACTTAAGCCGTTTATATCTGCAGAGGGTCCAGGGGTTCTTCCAT